>JASFAX010006993.1:0-28628 GCA_030737875.1 Allium sativum | reverse complement strand
GCAAATTCTGAACCAATTTAAAATTTTTATTTTAGAAATTTTAATGGAGATTTTATGTTTAAAATAATTTATTTTAAATAATAACGATTACAAATTTATTTAAATAGAAGTTAGAATGAATATATTTCTTTTAATTATAGAAGGAGTTGGAAATAGCGTGGTAGTTTGAAAATTTGAATTTGAACTTTGACTGACTATACAGGATGCAAATTAAAACAGATTTTAGTGAAACCAAAAATATTAGAATCTATTTAAAAATATCTTTCCAATGAATCTGAAAAATCAAAATTTCATAGCGGGAATCAAAAGTTATGCCTAGTTTAAATTTCAGAATAGTCGCTGTAGAATTTATATATATATATATTTTAATATTAAAAATAGCCATTTTTCAAACGACCTCAGTTTTCGACGAAACCACTTTTGTTAGAACCGGAATGTCAAATTATTGCTAGGTTTCAATTTTCATAATTTTTTGAATTAATATGTGACCGTGGCAAAAGAAAATGTGTTTTGTCAGTTTCAGTCAAATTCGATCGACTAGAAAATGACCAATTTTCAAACTGTGCGACGACACCCAACCCCCGTTCCACGGTGGTAAGGGTAATCTTTGGAATATAACACATAAATACATAATAGCAGAACATAAATAAATAAATACACCAGACAATGTACAACAGAATATACTGGAAATAATAATCATCAGAGTTACACAGTATACAGGATCATACTTAGTACAAATACAGTTCAGCTTTACATAAATGTCTACAACGGAAACAAAACATAATATGTACAATAGGAGCTGAACAACATAAAAACAAGGAATAATAGAATCCATCTTCAGCTCCAGCTATCCAGAAAGATCCTGCTAAAACCTGAATACAAGGCTGCCCATGTAGAAATAGGGGCACCCGAGTTTGCAAGTGAAACAAACTCCAAGTCAGTCATGGGACTGGTATGAGAAATCTACTTAACATATTTTACAATAAGGCCAATTATAGGACCACGCCGCTAACGCGGAACAGGTTTACTCCATTGGATTGCCAGTGCTTTAAAAACAAGTAAATCTTATAAACATCGCAATGCTTTTTATAAAAATGAAGCCATCCATTATAAGACTCAGTTCCCATCACACAATGCAACGCAAACCGGAGGATAGAGTTTTACCTTATAATGGCCAAAATATGCTTGATACGAGCAAAACAAATCATTTGATATTATTGCTAGTGTTTATATGTTTCAAAAACCATTTCAATCATAAATATCAATCATAGACGGCATGGGTACCATATATCATGTCGCCATATATAGATATATAATCAAAATCGCATGATGTCGTATTTGGATATTGGATTTCCGTCATGAACCAAGGCAAGGGATCGTCCTTACCGTTTCGAGACGCTCTAGACCATGTCTCAGGAATAACCGCAACTGCACCTTGGATCGTCAGGGCCGGTCCACACGAAGTGGATTATAATGCCTAAACACCGCGTTTCCCCACCCTATGGGGTGTCAACTGGTCATATCCGACCAATCCATCGGCTCCGAAGAGACCGAAATAACCGAGGCGCCTCGCTATCCATCATCCACATATGTAAAATGCCCAAGCGTGTAAAACCCAAAGAACCACTCCTAGCTAGAAAGAAACGCAGATCCTCCCTGAGGTCCTCTCCCGTTTTTGGCTCATACCGGGGTGTGAGGCTCGCGAAACAACGCTAAACACAAAGCTAGCTATTCAAAACCGTGCTTTGATCATCAACCACAAAGCTCTGCTTTTCAACAAAAGCCTTGATCATAACATCTCTGCATGCCACGTTGTCAATATACAACGTCAGACCCACATCGATTTACAAGTCCGTTCTGGGTCTGAACGAAATCGGAGGCACCTTATACCTCACACATCCGTACAATCAACAAGTATGTCCGGACGGCTACCACTTTAGCCCCCTTCAAGGTAGCTACTCCCATCGTGAGCATTAGTAGCACCCATCCATTCGAAGTGAAGATCGTTGGTCTTGCACCTTCTTCATATCTTCGATTTCTAACTGTCTATCAATTATTTGAAATGAGAATTAACTCGGCCTTTTCAAATAATTCACGTACATTTAGAATTTCAAACAAATTCATTTCAATGGTTAAATTATTCGACATCAATAATTCTGTTCTTTAATGTAATTTTCACGTCAAACACATTCAACCATCAAATATCCAATAAACCGGGTAAATTCGGTTTATTTCCATTCCACATCGTTTATAATATTTTATCATGATTTATCACTATTTTTATTCATTTAAAAATAGCCAATTTATATAATTGACGCTTCAGGCCATAACGCGGCCATGGCGCTGTTTTTCTTCAGATTTGATTTACACATATCTGAAAATCTAACCGTTGGATCTTTACAAATTTTATGTCATTAGAAAGATCTTTTCAAAAAGAATTCAATGGTTCTAGTTTTGGGAAAATCCGACGGTCGGATCTCCCGGTACAATCATTTGAAATTACGATTTCAAAATACGAACTGCAGCGTCGTTATTCGATTTATTTTAATTATATACATATATATAAATATAATCGATTTTGGCGCTGTTTTTCTTCAGATTTGAATTAAACATTCCAGACAATCCAACCGTTGGATCTTTACAAATTTGGTGTCGTTGGAAAGATATTTCCAAAGCGAACCCAACGGTTTCGGTTTCGGGAAAATCCGATGGTCGGATCTCCCGCAATAATCGTTTGAAATCACTGTTTCAAAATACGAACTACAGCTTCGTTATTCGATTTATTTTAATTATATATATATATATTACAATTCATTCTTCGGTTTCAAAACCATATTCATTCCACATATTTGATAAAAATGATATTTTTATCCAACAGATATTTATTTCAACACATCACTATTTTTAACAATTCATGTATACAATAAAAATTTGATTTTTATTGTCAAACAATTTATTTCAAAACACGATTATTTTATATACTTCATATAGATGATAAAAATGTGATTTTTATTGTAAAACAATTTATTTCAAAACACGATTATTTTATATACTTCGTATAGATGATAAAAATGTGATTTTTATTGTAAAACAATTTATTTCAAAACATGATTATTTTATATACTTCATATAGATGATAAAAATGTGATTTTTATTATAAAACAATTTATTTCAAAACACGATTATTTTATATACTTCATATAGATGATAAAAATGCGATTTTTATTACAAAACAATTTATTCCATTTCATTTGATAAAAATGTTATTTTTATCGTTTAAACCATTTTATTTCATCCATCACATGAATATATTTCAATACATGAAAATAAATCAAACACAGAAATATTTTAGTAAAATTCGGCAGCATAACGAAAGGGTAGTTAAAACCGGTACCGTCCCTAGTACGGCTCCTCGCTCTACCTTAAAGCCTTGCAACTTTTGACAATGGGGATTTCAATATCTAGTTCGTATGCAGACGAATTTTCCTATATACTAATCCTGTTGGGATTTCAACCACAATCAATCATTTCCAATCAACCATTCATGATGTTTACCAAATTTCACATCAACCAAATCCAAACAATATCACAACCAATATATATCGTCCATGG
Source organism: Allium sativum (assembly GCA_030737875.1). Classification (NCBI taxonomy): domain Eukaryota; kingdom Viridiplantae; phylum Streptophyta; class Magnoliopsida; order Asparagales; family Amaryllidaceae; genus Allium; species Allium sativum. The sequence continues at coordinate 25,016 of JASFAX010006993.1, read as the reverse complement.
TCTGTGGACGAGGGGAGTGTGTATATATATATATATATTTCGATTTCATTTCAATATATTTCAATATCATTTCAACACATATATGATTTTTACAACACATATATAATTTATACATCGAACATAAAACTTATACAACGCTTATACATGTGGTGTACAACGCTTATATAACTCATACATCGACTATATAATTTATATATCGTCATTTCCATATCGTTTTTAATTCAGAAATCTCAAATTGGGTTCCACTCCTCCAAAAATTGTAGAAGGCTCAGAAAAATATCCGGTCTCTACTAAAATGTAGAAGACATCCACACGAGTCCGATGTCTCCTGTTTCATAGAATTTCGTTAACGTAGCAAAAAGATATGATTTTTAAATGAAAATCATAAATAGCAACACATAAAAGTGTTTTCAGTTCTAAAAATCCTCTGTCATTACCTTCTGAAATTGGTTCGAAGTAGGGTTTCGATCTAGCGCCAAATCCGTGTACTGTGAAGGGAATCGAACTATACCACGACGCAGAGGGGGGTGGGGCGCACGTGCGAGTGGTGGTCACGGCCAGTTCGGTGGTCGGAATATATGGCAGCGGCGAACGGAAGTCGACGAATTCAGGGAGCTCAAACTCGAGAAACACAAAATGATAGGGGGAGTACCAGGTATAGATTTGAAGAGGAAGGAGAGATCTTCAAAAAGTTACATAGAGCAGGGCCTAATTCTTAGTGGTTTGGATGGAAAATGGACAAGAAGGGAGGAAGCTCAGTTCGCCGTCGGTTACGAGAGGGGGGCGGTTTTTTTTAGATATTTTTACAATTTTAATTAATGAAAGGAAATTTCCTATTCGCCGATATTTATACAAATTCGAAAATAGGGTTTTCTCCAAATGAACTCCAATCCAAACCCAACGACTGTCGTCCCTATCTAAATACCCCCATTCCGAACACAATGGGATATGTTTTGTAGGCCCATTCGACTGTTTCTGTCAGTTTCTCTTCAAATTAAAATATAAAACATTTAATATTTGATTTGAACGTACATTTCAATTTGCCGGGGCCACATACTGATCCCAAAAATTCCAGAAAAATTAATCTAGCTATGTTTTGATGATACGGTCCCAACAAAACCAGTTTCATCGAATTCTGAGACCGTTTGAAAAATGGCTTTTTTCACGGGCTATATAAACTCTATAGCGACCTTTCTGAAAATTCATTTGGCCATAACTTTCGATTCCCGCTATGAAACTTCGATTTTTAAGATTCGTTATAAAGATATTCATAAACATATTTAAATATTTTTGGTTTCACCAAAATCCGTTTTATTTTGCACCCGATACAGTCAGTCAAAGTTTGAATTTAAATTTTCAAACTGCTGCGCCATTTCAGGCCATGTTTATAATTAAAATAAATATATTTATTTTCAAACATCGATTCAAATAGAATTTTCGTCGTTATTATTTAAAATAATTTATTTTAGATATTAAAAATCCACTAAAATAACCAAATTAAAAATTTTAAATTGGTTCTGATTTTCCGGGTTGTTACAATCTCCCCCACTTAAAATATTTCCGTCCCCAAAAAGGAACGAAGTCGAAAGTTGTTTAATTAACCAACTCAACTTTCATTCTGGCTTCCATTCTTCAACTTTTCAGTTTCTAAGAATTTTCCAATTCTTCAAAAATTTGGCTAACACCCTAAATTTTCGAATTTTTTTGCCATAACCTCCTTTGTACGGGGAGGAGTTTGGAAATTTATTGGACCGTATTAGGTACCCAATAAATCCTAATAAGCATACACATATTTATAGTGATATATTCTAGTGTCCACAGGGGAGTGTGTATAGATTATAACTCTAGAGAATAAATTCTCGTCACCCTATAAATAGTTTTTGTGCCTTACAGACTAGAGAGACGTGTTTATTATCATCTGCAGACCCGTGTGGGGTTTTTATTAATTTGGCAATTTATCGTTACATTTTATATAGTCCATATCAGTCATCAGTTAAACCTATAATATATAGTCATCGCCATACAAGCCTCTCGCTCGTATGGTAAATCTCCAACCTCGTCACGCAAGCTCCAAATGCTTATGTGGTATATGATGAAGTATGCCATCTTCACAAAGTATGCCATGCAGTGTAGTTCAAAATTAATTGTTACTATCCTATGGCGACGTTTATTATTTACATACAGAATAACCAGCACTCCGCATCCAATGGCATTCACAGGAGTTGATATAATAATAAAATTGCGCATCCAACTCATTAAGGTTTAACTATTTGTCGGGCACGCAAATAAATTCTTTACTCAACAACTAATCCATTTATCTGTTCAAACATATATAATGTACATGTATATATTTCTATCTATTTTTAAACTAGTTCAATATGTGATTTAATTGAATAAATTTAACTTCATTCTCTTATTGATTAAATTAATTATTATTTCAATAATTTGATTATTCAAATTCTCAATCACACATCACAAACAATAATCAATTTATTTTTAACTTTTCAAAAATATACAAATTAATTCATGTACTCTTTTAAAATCATTCAGACTGTATAATTAAAAAGTTTACATCCATGAAAAGAAAACAACAACAAAGTAGAGAACAACAAGGAAATGCAAAATATGGTAAATGTACCTTGCACCAGAGTCAATCAGAGATATCCACCCTGCACTTGGGATAGGTTTTCTTAATACTATCCTCAGTTTCCCAAGTACAATCTCGCGGATCTCCACTCCACTGCACTTTGACTAAGTGAACCTTCTTGTTCCTCAGCTCTTTGGTTTCTTTGCCAATAATCTTGATCGACACTCTTCTTACAGCCAACTCTGGAGTAATTTCTATATCCCATTGCTCTGCTTCTTCCACGATCAAGTCTGGATCATGCACATGCTTTCGAAGTTGAGATACGTGAAATACATCATGTACTCTAGGCAACTAGTCTGGTAATTGAACCCTATAAGCGAGAATTCCAATCCGTTCTAGAATAGGAAACAGACCAATAAATTTAGGCACCAATTTCCCTGTTTTACCGAACCGGACTACTCCTCTCATCGGAGATACTTCAAATACACATAGTCGCCAACAACAAATGATATATCTCTTCTTCTCTTATCTGCATAGCTCTTCTGTCGGCTTTGAGCGGCGAGTAATCGTTTCTTAACGAAGTCGACTTTATCGCCAGCTTCGCGAATCATATCTAGCCCCAATACGAGTCTATTACCAGGTTCTACCAAACAAGCGGGGGATCTGCATGGTCTACTATACAATGCTTCGAATGGAGACATTTTTAGGCTCGCTTGGTAGCTGTTGTTATATGAGAATTCGACCAAATGCAAATGGTCTTCCCATGATCCGCCAAAATCAATAATACAAGCCCGCAACAAATCTTCTAGAACACGATTCACCCTCTCAGTTTGACCATCTGTTTGAGGATGATAAGCGGTGCTCAAGTTCAGCTTCGTTCCCAATTCTACTTGGAATGCTTCCCAGAATTTACTAGCAAAAATCGGTTCGCGATCACTAACGATACTCATGGGAACTCCATGCAGTCTAACAATTTCTCTGAAATAAATCTGCGCCAGACTCTGAGCAGTTCTATTTGATCTGACGGGTATGAAATGGGAGGTCTTCATGAAACGATCTACGATCACCCAAATACTGTCATTTCCTTTCCTGGTTCTGGGCAAACCATCTATGAAATCCATAGAAATCTGTTCCTACTTTCCACCGGGAATTTCCAATGGTTGCAACAATCCAGCAAGTTTCTGCTGATCGCTTTTGACTTGTTGACAGGTGGAACACCGACTAACATATTAAGAAATGTCTCATTTCATAGATCTCCACCAGAAAGTGCGTTTGATATCATTATACATCTTGCTCATTCCTAGATGGATACTAAGCTTGGCTTTGTGACATTCATCCAATACTTCTCTCGGGAGTTCAGAAATGTTTGGAACACAAATCCGACCTTTTAACCTCAGAATTCCATTGTTATCAATCTGAAAACTCGAGGGCTCGCCCTTTTGAATTCTCTCTCTGATCTTCTAAATGAAGTGATCATCCTTTTGAAGAGTAAATATGTCATCGATCAATGAAGGCGTGATGATAATACTGGCGATAATTACATTCTTTCTAGTGAGCACATCAGCCACAACATTGGCTTTCCCTGGAGTATATAAAATATCAAGATCATATGCCGCGAGAAATTCTAACCAACGCTGCTGCCTCACATTCAGATCTTTCTGGGTGAATAAATACTTCAATGATTGCTGATCAGTATATAATTCAAATTTCTCACCCAATAGATAATGCCTCCAGATTTTCATAGCAAACACGATGGCTAATAGTTCAAGATCGTGAGTGGCATAATTTTTCTCATGTGGCTTCAATTGATGGCTAGCATAAGCGACTACCTGGCCTCTTTGCATTAATACTGCACCGAGACCTTCTTTAGAAGCATAAGTCCAGACTTTCAAGTCCTGATTGCCATCAATAATTGTTAACACTGGAGCAGTTGTCAATTTTAACTTCAGCTCTTGGAAAGCTGTCTCACATTCGGGAGTCCAGTTGAATCTCGAATGTTTCTTAGTAAGCTTTCTTAAGGAACTAGATGTCTTCGCAAAATTCTTAACGAACTTCCGATAATAACTAGCCAATCCGAGAAAACTCCAGACTTCTGTGGGTGTACGAGGCTGTTTCCAATTCTGAATAGCAGTGATTTTACTGGGATCCACTGAAATTCCTTCCTTTGACACGACGTGACCAAGGAATTTGACTTCTTCTTGCCAGAATATACATTTTGAATTTTTTTCCTTTAAAACATTCTTTCTGAGAATTTCTAACACTTGCTCCAAATGTTTTTCATGCTCGTTTCTGACTTAGAGTAGATCAGTATATCATCAATGAAAACCAGAGAAAATTTATTCAATACTTCTCTGAATACCTGGTTCATTAGATCAACAAAATAAGCTGGAGCGTTACATAAGCCGAATGGCATTACTAACCACTCGTAGAATAAATCTGGACCTCTGAATGCTATCAAAGGAACACACTCCTTGGCAGTACGAAGCTGATGGAAACCTATAGCTAGGTCCATTCGTGAAAATACTTGTGCACCATTCGATCGATCCAACAAATCATCAATCCGCGGCAATGGATATTTATTTTTCAGCGTTTGCTTATTCAAGTCATGATAATCCACACATAGTCTGAGAGTACCGTCTGACTTTGGGACAAATACCACTGCTGCTCCCCAATCAGAGAAACTAGGTCTGATCAGACCCTTCCATACAAGTTGCCGAGTTTGACTGTCTAACTCTACTTTCTCCTTCAAGGTCATTCTTTGAATAGCATGAACTATTGGCCTTGCATTTGGAACCAAAGAGATTTTGAAATCAATTTCTCTACGCGGAGGTAAGCTGACAACTTCTTCAAACATATCCGCATAGTTCTTCATGACAGGAATATTTTCAATGTCGACCGGAATATTCTCCGTAACGACAGGGACAGGTTCTAATTCAGCAGGAGAAACATCTAGAGCTGCCCAGAAGTCTTTTCTATCTGAATTCGGACTTTCACATGGAATGGTTAAATGATCTTCTGATTTAATCTTCGTGCTTACGACTCTGTCGACGCATTTAACTTCAACTTCATATTTGGTTAACCAATCCATTCCCAGAATAAGATCAAATTCTGTAAAATTCATGACGATCGTGATGGTAGGGAACCGATAACAGGAAAAAGAAATAGACACCCCACAAATCCAACTAAGATCGAGGGAACCCCCAACTGGATTATGGACAATCATGGGTTCTTTGAGCTTCTTCAAATTCAAATCCAGTTTCTTAACCGCATTCTTTGCAATAAAGCTTCGCGACGCGCCTGTATCAAATAGTACTTTAACTGAAATATCTTTGACACTAAGCGTGCCTTCTAAAACATCTGGCCTTTCCTGACTAGATGTGGGTGCAAGAACTTCTACTACTTCATTTACATGTACCTTCTCGGGTTGCTTTAATAACCGACAATCTTGTTTTACATGACGAGCCCGATGGCACAAATTGCATTTTCTATTCTCCTGAAACTTGATCTTGGATTTAAATTTATCCTTTATTCGTTTCTTTAAGGGTCCACAGTTTATCTCCAAATGCCCTGGCTTCTTGCATTTATTGCATATGGCAGTTGTTTCTGGTTCTTTCTCAGATTTGACCTTTTTTCTATTTAATTTATGCTTCTTTCTGACCCCAGACTTCGTACTTGACTCTGGCTGCGTACTTGTCTCAGGGCTATCAGTTTCAAATTTTCTTTTTTTACTAGATCTGACTTCCTCTTCATCAACCAAAAGGCCTTGTTTATCAAGATCTTCATACTGGTAAGCCATGTATATCATTTCAGAAAAAGGAAGTTGCACATAAGCAGTTACCTTATTTTGATACTTTCTTTAAAGCCCGTTAATAAACCTCAGATTCTTCATCTTTAGATTCTGAATTAAATGTGGGGCGAAACGAGAAAGTTTATTGAATTTCTTATGATACTTTGGAATACTCATATCTCCTTGAATCAGATACTAGAATTCATCGCTTAACCGCTCTGTTGCTTTTGGAGGAATAAATCTTTGATTGAAAATTACTTTGAATCTATCCCAGGTGATATCACCTTCTGGATTATCTTTAATAACGATATCCCACCAGATTAGAGCTTCGTCTTTGAGTACCCAAGAGCTAGTAATCTTTTCTGATCATCTCTCAGCTTTGAACCTTCAAAGATTTTCTCAGTAGAGTGCATCCATTCTTGTGTTTGAATAATAGATTCATTGCCCGAGAACAATACTCCACCTAGATTTCGATACTTAATTAATAGATCTTCAATATCTGGTTCTGACCTACCTCTTCTACCTCTATCACTCATTTTTCAATGTCTGCAAATAGCAGACAAAGTATTAGGCCAACCGAAAAGGTATTTTTAAAAAATAGAGACATATACTTTAATGTAAATGTGTCTATCGGGGTGTATTTCATTCTGCTCCACTCATTCTAGGATATTACTGACCCTATCTGAAATGAGTGATTCGTCTTAGAACACTACTGCTTCTATTTTTGACGAGTTCGTTAATATGTTATATTCCAGAACTAAGCTTAACCAAAGCTCTGATACCACGTTGTGACGACCCTAAACCCCCGTTCCACGGTGACAAGGGTAATCTTTGGAATATAACACATAAATGAATAACAGCAGAACAAAAATAAATAAATACACCAAATAATGTACAACAGAATATACTGGAAATAATAATCATCAGAGTTACACAGTATACAGGATCATACTTAGTACGAATACAATTTAGCTTTACATAAATGTCTACAGCGGAAACAAAACATAATATGTACAATAGGAGCTGAACAACATAAAAAGAAAGGAATAATAGAATCCATCTTCAACTCCAGCTATCTAGAAAGGGCCTTCTAAAACCTGAATACAAGGCTGCCCATGTAGAAATAGGGGCACCCGAGTTTGCAAGTGAAACAAACTCCGAGTCAGTCATGGGACTGGTATGAGAAATCTACTTAACATATTTTAGAATAAGGCCAATCACAGGACCATGCCGCTAACGCGGAACGGGTTTACTCCGTTGGATTGCCAATGCTTAAAAAACAAGTAAATCTTTTAAACATCGCATTGCTTTTTATAAAAATGAAGCCATTATAAGACTCAGTTCCCATCACACAATGCAACACAAACCGGAGGATAGAGTTTTACCTTATAATGGACAAAATATGCTTGATACGAGCAAAACTAATCATTTGATATTATTGCTAGTGTTTATATGTTTCAAAAACCATTTCAATCATAGATATCAATCATAGACGACATGGGTACCATATATCATGTCGCCATATATAGGTATACAATCAAAATCACATGATGTCGTATTTGGAAATTGGATTTCCGTCATGAACCAAGGCAAGGGATCGTCCTTACCGCTTCGAGACGCTCTAGCCCATGTCTTGGGAACAGCCGCAACTGCACCTTGGATCATCAGGGTCGGTCCACACAGAGTGGATTATAATGCCTGAACACCGCGTTTCCCTGCCCTATGGGGCGTCAACTGGTCATATCCGACCAAACCATCGGCTCCGAAGCAACCAAAATAACCGAGGCGCTTCGCTATCCATCATCCACATAAGTAAAAAGCCCGGGCATGTAAACCCAAAGCACCGCTACTAGCTAGAATGAAACGAAGGTCCTCCCTGAGGTCCTCTCCCGTTTTTGGCTCATACCGGGGTGTGAGGCTCGCGAAACAACGCTAAACACAAAGCTAGCTATTCAAAACCGTGCTTTGATCATCAACCACAAAGCTCTGCTTTTCAACAAAAGCTTTGATCACAGCATCTCTGCATGCCACGTTGTCAATATACAACGTCAGACACACATCCATTTACAAGTCCGTTCTGGGTCTGAACGAAACCGGAGGCACCTTATACCTCGCACATCCGTACAATCAACAACTACGTCTGGACGACTACCACTTTAGCCCCCTTCAAGGTAGCTACTCCCATCGTGAGCATCAGTACTACCCATTCATTCGATGTGAAGATCGTCGGTCTTGCACCGTCTTCATATCTTCGACTTTTAACCGTCGATTAATTATTTGAAATGAGAATTAACCCGGCGTTTTCAAATTATTCACGTATATTTAGAATTTCAAATAAATTCATTTCAATGGTTAAATTATTCGACATCAATAATTCTATTCTTTAATGTAATTTTCACGTCAAACACATTCAACCATCAAATATTCAATAAACCGGGTAAATTCGGTTTATTTCCATTCCATATCGTTTATAATATTTTATCACTATTTATCGCTATTTTTATTCATTAAAAAATAGCCAATTTATATAAACGACGCTTCAGGCCATAACGCGGCCATGGTGCTGTTTTTCTTCAGATTTGATTTATATATATCTGAAAATCTAGCCATTGGATCTTTACAAATTTTATATCGTTAGAAAGATCTTTTCAAAATGAATCCAACGGTTCCAGTTTTGGGAAAATCCGACGGTCGGATCTCCCGGTACAATCTTTTGAAGTTACGATTTTAAAATACGAACTGCAGCGTCGTTATTCGATTTATTTTAATTATATTTATGTATATATATAAATATAATCGATTCTGGCGCTGTCTTTCTTCAGATTTGAATTAAACATTCCAGACAATCCAACCGTTGGATCTTTACAAAGTTGGTGTCGTTGGAAAGATATTTACAGAGCGAACCCAACGGTTTCGGTTTCGGGAAAATCCGATGGTCGGATCTCCCGCAATAATTGTTTGAAATCACGGTTTCAAAATACGAACTACAGCTTTGTTATTCGATTTATTTTAATTATATTTTTTTATATATATATATAAATATAATTCATTCTTCGATTTCAAAACTATATTCATTCCACATATTTGATAAAAATGATATTTTTATCCAACAGATATTTATTTCAACACATCACTATTTTTAACAGTTCATATATATAATAAAAATGTGATTTTTTTGTCATACAATTTATTTCAAAACACGATTATTTTATATACTTCATATAGATGATAAAAATGTGATTTTTATTGTAAAACAATTTATTTCAAAACACGATTATTTTATATACTTCATATAGATGATAAAAATGTGATTTTTATTGTAAAACAATTTATTTCAGAACACGATTATTTTATATACTTCATATAGATGATAAAAATGTGATTTTTATTGTAAAACAATTTATTTCAAAACACGATTATTTTATATACTTCATACAGATGATAAAAATGTGATTTTTATTGTAAAACAATTTATTCCATTCATTTGATAAAAATGTTATTTTTATCGTTCAAACCATTTTATTTCATCCATCACATGAATATATTTCAATACATGAAAATAAATCAAACACAGAAATATTTCAGAAAATTTCGGAAGAATAACGACATGGTAGTTAAAACCGGCACCGTCCCTAGTACGGCTCCTCGCTCTACCTTAAAGCCTCGCAGCTTTTGACAATGGGGATTTCAATATCTAGTTCGTATGCAGACGAATTTTCCCATATACTAATCCTATTGGGATTTCAACCACAATCAATCATTTCCAATCAACCATTCATGATATTCACCAAATTTCACAACAACCAAATCCAAACAATATCACAACCAATGTATATCGTCCATGGTCTGTGGACGAGGGGAGTATATATATATATATAGATATACGTATATAAATATATTCCGATTTTATTTCAATATATTTCAATATCATTTCAACACATATATGATTTTTACAACGCATATATAACTTATACATCGAACATACAACATATACAATGCTTATACATGAGGTGTACAACGCTTATATAACTCATACATCGACTATATAATTTATACATTGTCATTTCCATATCGTTTTTAATTCAGAAATCTCACATTGGGTTCCACTCCTCCAAAAATTGTAGAAGGCTCAGAAAAATATCCGGTCTCTTCTAAAATGTAGAAGACATCCACACGAGTCCAATGTCTCCTGTTTCATAGAATTTCGTTAACGTAGCAAAAAGATATGATTTTTAAACAAAAATCATAAATAGCAACACATAAAAGTGTTATTTTTAGTTCTAAAAACCCTCTGCCGTTACCTTCTGAAATTGGTTCGAAGTAGGGTTTCGATCTAGCGCCAAATCCGTGTACTGTGAAGGGAATCGAACTATACCACGATGCAGAGGGTGTTGGGGCGCGCGTGTGCGTGGTGGTCACGGCTAGTTCGGTGGTCGGAATATATGGCAGCGGCGAACGGAAGTCGACGACTTCAGGGAGCTCAAACTCGAGAAACACGAGATGATAGGGGGAGTACCAGGTATAGATTTGAAGAGGAAGGAGAGATCTTCAAAAAGTTGCACTGGAGCAGGGCCTAATTCTAAGTGGTTTGGACGGAAAATGGACGGGAAGGGAGGAAGCTCAGTTCGCTGTCGGTTATGAGAGGGGGCTGGTTTTTTTTAGATATTTTTATAATTTTAATTAATGAAAGGAAATTTCCTATTCGCCGATATTTATATAAATTCGAAAATAGGGTTTTATCCAAACGAACTCCAATTCAAACCCAACGACTATCATCCCTAGCTAAATACCCCCATTCCGAACACAATGGGATATGTTTCTTAGGCCCATTCGACTGTTTCAGTCAGTTTCTCTTCAAATTAAAATATAAAACATTTAATATTTGATTTGAACGTACATTTCAATTTGCCCGAGCCACATACTGATCCCAAAAATTCCAGAAAAATAAATCTAGCTATGTTTTGACGATACGGTCCCAACAAAACTAGTTTCGTCGAATTCTGAGACCGTTTGAAAAACGACCATTTTCATGGGCTATATAAACTCTATAGCGACCTTTTTGAAAATTCATTTGGCCATAACTTTTGATTCCCGCTATGAAACTTCGATTTTTCAGATTCTTTAGAAAGATATTTAGAAACAGATTTAAATATTTTTGGTTTCACTAACATCCGTTTTATTTTGTACCCGGTACAGTCAGTCAAAGTTTGAATTCAAAATTTCAAACTACTGCGTCATTTCAGGCCTTGTTTATAGTTAAAATAAATATATTTATTTTCAAACATCGATTCAAATAGACTTTTCGTCGTTATTATTTAAAATAATTTATTTTAAATATATAAAATCCACTAAAATAGCCAAATTAAAAATTTTTAATTGGTTCTGATTTTCCGGGTTGTTACAAATGGTTTCAGAATTCGACGAAATTAGTCTTGTTAGAACCGTATCGTCAAAACATAGCTAGAAATATATTTTCTGTAATTTTTAGAGGTTGTATGTGGCCCCAGTGAATTTAAATGTACGATCAAATTAAATAATTAAATGATTTATATTTTAAATTAAAGAAAAGTGGGCCAAGACGATCAAACGGGATGATGGGACCTAGTCCATTGGATCCGGAACGGGGGTATTTGTCTGGGAACATCCTTCGTTGGACTGAAAATGGAACAATTAAGATATAACAGATTTATTTGTAAAATTAGTAATTAAATATTATAAAAATTACATCTTTCTTACTAACAAACCCTAATCCACTAATGTCTACAGCCACCGCCATGTTCTATGAATGGCCAGAAAGCAACCGAAATGAATCCCTAATTTCTCCAAACCAGTTCAATGATTTTCAAAATTCTAAACATGAAATCGAAGAGCTCCTCAGGCTCCTTTCAATCAACGGTAATATCTGGAATAATAACACGGTTTGCTCGAAATTCTTGTTCAAACTCGTGACCTTTGGGTTCGATTTCCGGCATCAGGGAACGTGCGAGCTGGGCGTGGTGGTCGGCGCAGGAGGAGCTTGGCATGGCTGACGATGTGGTGGCGGCTGATTTTGCACCGATGGCTTCTAGGAGGGTGCGCAGGTGGTCAACAAGTTTGGTGATTAGGTTTCTGTGTTCCAGTATTGATTGACGAAGGAGGAAGGTTTAGTAACCTTAATGACATCATTAGTAAATTTATTAAATAATTAATTGTTTATTAAAGTAACCAATGTTTAAAATCTTGTAACTTCTTTATACGAGGTCCGTTTTGCGAACCGTCAGAAGCGTTGAACTCGTTGTTTCAAGATCTACACAACAGTACAGACCAGATCTGAAACGGAGCACTTTGAAAATTCAGACGAATCAATGTGAGATTTCTGATTTTAATTAATTAATCAATATTAATTATTCTTCTCGCCGTTAAATAATTATGTGTATGTTAATGAATTTGTTGTGCGATGTGATGAAATTTTGGTATGATTGATCTGTGTATTTTGTATGTATGTATGCTAGACCAGTTAGTTAAAATATAGATTTGTATATGTCGGATAAATTAAAATAAATCATTTTTCTTTGCCCATATTTTGTGAATCATGTATATTAAACAAAAATGAAATATCTTTTGCTTATTTATAGAATTGAATTAATTTGTCAGTTCAATCAAATATATTATTTGGGTCATATTTGTTGAATTGAATTAGTTTGTCAATTCAATTCAAAATATCATTTTTTGGGTCATATTTATTGAATTGAATTTTTTTGTCAATTTAATGAATAATATCATTTTTGTTTATATCATTGAATTGAAATAGAATTGTCAATTCAATAAAAATATCATTTTTGTTTATATTATTGAATGGAATTAGAATTGTCGATTCAATGAAAACATCACTTTGTTTATGTTATTGAATTGAGTTAGAACTTTCAATTCAATGTAAGCTATATTATTTTGTGTGTTTATTGAAAATAAACATCGTATTAAAAGTTGAATTTTTATTTGCATTCTTTGATGGAAATAAACCATCGTATTAAAAGTTGAATTTTTATTTGCATTCTTTGATGCAAATAAACTATGAAATTAAAAAAATTGAATTTTTTATTTGCATTCCTTGATGCAAATAAAATATTGAATTAAAAGTTACTTTTTTATTTGCAAATTTAGATGCAAATAAATATCCAAGTAAAAGTCAAATTTTTATTTGCATTCTTTGATGCAAATAAAACATGAAATTAAAAGTTGAATTTTTATCTGCATTCTTTGATGCAAATAAATCATAAATTAAAATGTTATATTTTTATTTGCATTTTAGATGCAAATAAAAAGCATAGTTTAAGAAGTTACATTTTTATTTACATCTTAGATGTAAATAAAAGAATAGGATTAAAAGTGTCATTTTTACTTTTAAATTAGAGAAAATAAAAAGATTATGATAAAGAGAATTCATCTTTGTTGTAACTTTGTTAAATTAAGTAAAAATGTTTTTTTGTCATCAAAGATTATAATAAAATAGATTAGAATTAAAAAGATATATTTTAGTGTCATCTTAGCTTCAATAAAAAGAGTAAATAGAAAGATAAGTTATTATTTGTCCTTTTGTTGCAATATAAAAAGGTATATTTTTATCATTTAAATAGAATGAGACAAAATGATTTAATTTTGTCATTTTAAAAGATTAAGACAAATGTATTCACTTTTGTCATTTAAAAGGAATGAGACAAAATATTCATTTTTGTCACTAAAAAAAAGAATGAAACAAAAACATTCACTTTTATCAAATTAAAATAGTTAAACCCAATTTGTCACTATTACCAATTTATAATGGTTAAAACTATTTTATCGCTTTTGTCAAATTATCAAAGTTAAAACAATTTTATCGCTTTTGTCAAATTATCAAAGTTAAAACTATTTTATCGCTTTTGTCAAATTATCAAAGTTAAAACTATTTTATCGCTTTTGTCAAATTATCAAAGTTAAAACCATTTTATCGCTTTTGTCAAATTACCAACATTGAAACCATTTTTGTCGCATTAGAGTTGTCAAACAAACACAACCATTTTTTCACATTAGTGTTGTCAAACAAACACGATCATTTTTGTCGCATTAGAGTTGTCAAACATACCTTATCATTTTTGTCGCATTAGATTTGTCAAGACAAACATTATCATTTTTGTCGCATTAGATTTGACGAAACCAGTTTATCACTTTTATTTGTTTGATAAACTAGAATTGTCGATAAAACAAACACATCATTTTGATTGTTTGTTGAAATTGATTTGTCAACAAAACAAAGTCATTATCTTTATTGTATTGTCGTAAAAGATTAGTTAAATCAAAATATACATTTTGTAAAAATATTCATTTCTGGCAAAATAGATTAGTTAAAGCAAACCATATACTTTTGTCAAGATATGTTAGTTGAATCAAAATACGGTCAAAACGAACATTTTGGCCAAATAGCTTAGTTGAAACAAAAGTTACATTTTGTTAAATATGATGGTTGAAAACAAAAACTACTTTTTGTTAATTGTATTTGAGTTAAACTAAAAATTACATTTCTGTTAAATGAAAGAGTAAAACACAAATAGCATTTTTGTGAAATAGGTTTGTGTTACCATAGAAATATCCATTTTGATAAAATAGAATTGTCAGCAAAATGGAACTTCTTATACATTTTGTTGAAATAGAATTTATATACAAATATAATAATCATTGTTATTTGCATAACATACAATAGAATTTATATGCAAATATAAAAATCATTTTTATTTGCAAACTTACATTAGAATTTATATTCAAATATAAGAATCATATTCTTGGTCAAAACATACATTAGAATGTATAGGTGAGTTAAAGTGTCATTTTTATATGTTAATGCATACATTAGAATTTGTATGCACTTTAAAATAAACATTTTTTATGTGTTGGGTTATACATTGAAAACAAGTACAATTGGGATTATTTCTTTTATGTGTTAAAGTTAAGAATAATTGCATCCAAATAAAGTATAAGGGAAATTATCTTTTATTTGGCATTAGCCATAATGCCATATAAATAAATTACATTTTATTAGACATTAGCGAAGTATAAGGAAATTATACGAGTAAAATATATTTTATTCAGCACTAGGAATATAATATCATGTTTTGTTCATCATCATCAATATGTTAGCAGAATTAGAAATGGGTTAAAATCATTAACCATTTATTTATTTATATGGACTGTTGTTGGCTGAAAACCCCACACGGGTATTGGGATGATAATTGATATACACTAGTCCCACTATTTATTTGTATGTCAACCGATAGATTGACAGGCTGCGGTGAGCGTTATTATTTCATTTTAATGCTCACACAGCTATGAACCTCACTCTGGATGTTGAATGGATGGATTGATGATTATTTATCATTTGTTGTTGTTTACATACGATGTATGAAATCCATATAACCGAATTCATATGGTAAATGATTGAGTCGCTTTCCGATTCAGAATACCTTTTATATAAAGAATATTTTAAAACAAAGAATTTCTTTTAAATAAAGTATATCTTTAAAAGATATTGAAATAAAAGAATTGGATTTTGGGTTGTCGTGGATGGTGTCTTAAATAACACTGTTCTTATACCCCGTATGAAGGAATAAACCTTTTAATTCAGATTATTAGTGTTTCAAATTATACTTATTAATTAGAATAATTGATATGTGAATTGGGTTTACCATGAACTATGTTTTTAAATGACATTTGTTCTTTAACCCAATTAACAGTGAAAATATAATTTGGAATCTATAAATCTTTTTATTAAGATTTAAAAGAAAATTTCCAAAGTCATGTTTTCCAATTTAATATATTAAATTGGATTTGAATGGAAATTCGATTTGATAATAATCGAGATAGGCTTCTGTAAAAGAAGACTGTTATTATATATGGAATTTAAAAGAGCTTTGCCGTTATTCCATGTATATTATTAGTCTGATATGGAAATTTATATCAATTATATATTGATTTAATTTCTGTGGAAATTCCGTATTTATTGGAAAATGATTTTGGGTTTATCGTGAACACTGTTTTTAAATGACATTAGTTCTTTAACCCAATTAAAGGCAAGATGAATTGCTTAAAACTGTATAATCATAAAGTAATGATTTTGATATTAAAATTGAATTGGAATTTTAATAAATTTTTGAAAATAAGATTTAAGAATAAATTTAAAAGAATTTATCTTTGATAAGTTAATGGGAACCTTTCCCTAATAATATGAATATTTTATTTAAAGAATATTCTGAATTGGAATGAGGCGTTGGATGTGTC
This sequence comes from Allium sativum, assembly GCA_030737875.1. Classification (NCBI taxonomy): domain Eukaryota; kingdom Viridiplantae; phylum Streptophyta; class Magnoliopsida; order Asparagales; family Amaryllidaceae; genus Allium; species Allium sativum. The sequence goes on along the minus strand of JASFAX010006993.1, from coordinate 8,358 downwards.
TTTACAACACTTGATTTTTTTTTAATTATAAAAATTTGCGAGTTATTCGGAAAGACCGGGTTTAACCCATTCTTAATATTTACTACGACGATTAAAAGTCGAGGATATTGAAGATGGTGATTGAAGATCGGCGATCTTCACATCGAATGGACGACTACTGATGCCTGGCATTGGGTCGCTCCCAGTAAAGGGTTAATAGTGGTAGTTTGTCCGGACGTACTTGTTGATCGTCCGGATACGCGAGCACCTAGGTGACTCCGGTTTCGTTAAGACCTAGAATGGACTTGTAAATGGATGTGTGTTCGACATTGAATTTCATTCCATGTAATTAAATTGGTTTCTATTTAATATATATCTGTGGTGGCGGAGAATTTATTCTCTTGCTTAACACCCTTCTCTGAGACGCACGAGCTCAGAGGTTATATATTGGTAGTTATCGATTGCATGGTATGGACTGTCAATGCGACATGCCAAGATGCAATTGATCAAGGCTTTTGTTGAAAAGCAGAGCCTCGTGGATGATGATCAAAGCATAGCCTATTTAGGCATAGCTTTGTGTATTACGTTACCTCGCGAGCCTCACACTCCGGTAGGGTCAAAAACGAGACAAGGGAACGCAGGGAGTGCACACATTTCTTTCTAGCTAGAAGTGGTGTTTGAGTTTTTACAAGGCCCGACATTTTTACTTATGTGGTTGATGGAATGAGGCGCCTCAGATATTTTTATTGGTCGCCAATGGCCAATTTATAGGTCCAATAGGATCGGGGAGCGTGTGTTCAGGCATAACTAATCCATTAAAGTATTTGTGGACCGGCCCTACAGGATCCAAGGTTTCGCCAGCATCCGAATCCTGAGACATTGCTATAGTGTCTCGAATCGGTAAGGAGATCATTCTTAGCCTTGACTCTTGACGGAAACCCAATTTCCAATACGACATCATGCGGTTTTGATTGCAGAACTAGTATGGCGACATAGTATATGGTAGCTACGCCGTCTATGATTAATACATTATGATTGAAATGTTTTTGAAACATATATACACTATTAATAATATCAAATCCGTTTATATCATATCAAGCATTTTTGACCATTATAAGGTAAAACTCTATCCTCCGGTTTGCGTTGCATTGTGTGATGGGACTTGAGTCTTATAATGGTTTCATTTTTCTAAAAAGCATTGCGTTGTTTAACGATTTACTTTATTTCATGCACTGGCAATCCAATGGAGTAAACACGTTCCGCATTAGCGGCATGGTCCTTTGATTAGCCTTCTTATTAGATAAGTTAAGTATAGATGTAACGACCCGGATTTTTCGACTATTTTATTCGAATATTTAAATATATTTTATATATTTATTTGGGAAATTTGTGGATTTTTAATATCGAAATCATTAATTAAATGGCGGTTGAACGTTTAAATTTATATTTAATATAAAACAAACTCAAAACAGCGCGGTAGTTCGTAAAATCGAGTTTGAACTTCAATTGATTATACAAAATTCGTTTTAAGTCGGATTTCGGTAAAACAGGAAGCGTCTGAATCTAATTGATAATATTTTTCTAGTGGAAGAGAAAGATCGAATTTTCATGTTGTAGATTTTATTTTACGTGCAAATTAAATTTTTGAATAGTCACTGTAGAATCATTTATACGCCATAACGATTTATTTGAATATCATAAAATCTTGGCTTCGAATCTGGACAAGTCCTTTGAGGCGTAGTCATAATGAAATTTTTAGAATTTTACTGTAATTTTTAATTCGTAAAATAAGTAACTTTTTATTTGGAATATTTTGCACCCTATATCAACGTTTTGGGGTTTCACAGAATAGGTTAACTTACCGATATTATTATATTTTTGGGATCGTGACACACTGCTGAACGCGATGGTATATTTATTGCGGTCGATAGCGAATCGTATGCGGACAGAGATCTATATACCAGGGTACGTTTAACTTCGAAAACTAAATATCGTTAATCAAATCAAGTTAAAATAAATGTCAATCCCTACGTCTGTGCTACTTACTCCCCGTCGTACCTATTGCAAATTTCCCATCAAACTAAATCACCCCACTGTGCTTGAAATTGATAATACACTATAGCTAGACTGCATTTTTCTTCGGCTACAACCTATCGTACAACCTATTTTCATCCTTCTCAGCAGTCTACCCCAAATGAACGGTGCACCTAATATTCATAGCCTACCCCATATTTGGTCATACTTTGAAATGAAAATACAGTAGGAGTCAGCTACTTCAATGTAAGTAAAATACATATATCAAAAAGAAAGATATCCTAACCTTAGCATTTCAGCCACCCTACTGACTAATAAACAAATTAGTACCTCAATCTAAATAAATGTGAAGTGAAAACACTTAAACACTGCCGTAATGAAACCTACACACCTGAGCCTATTATGAAATGAAAACACAGACAACTTAAATCAATCATGGTGACGAAGGAAAGAAAACATCCACATGCTAAACCCTGCAATGTTTCTTTCCGCACAGACAATGGCCGAAACTCCCTGTCTTCATGCATGTGCCGCCAATCAAATCGCCTTTAGCCAACCTAACCCATACAGCTATTTCCCCTAACATTTAAATCCAACTGACCAACAGCTTGTTATTTCATTCTAGCCGACATAGCTAACTGTGCTGTTCTACCTCCTGAAGTGAGACGTCTGAAATGAAAGCTCGGGGAAACATTTCAATCACACAGAGAGAAATGTGTACGACCATGCCAAGACAATCGAAATGAAAGAAAAAACATACACGAGTCCTTTTGCCTGTACAAATGCCACCCTACCTATATTATAAGCGGACCTATGCTTAAGCTAATGAAGTGATGGCCAAGGATTCACATTCTATAAATAGAGGCGGCATTCGTTCATTCTGAAGCAAGAAAAAAAAAGTAAGAACAAGGAAAACCATGGCTTCTAAAAAATAATAATAATAATAATAATAATAAAATATATATATATAAAACAACACGTTGGTCTGAAATCAAAAGAGGAGGCGGATGCTCTTCTTCCACCAGAGGCGGGCGTGGTGGAGTTGCTCGCGTAGGCGGAGTCCGTTGATGGTCAAGGTGGCATTTTGTGGTGGTGATTTCGTGAAGTGGGTGCACGCTGCAGGAATGGTGTGTATGTTGCGATGTGAGGATCCGGTGTAGTCTGACGTCGGAGTGGGTTATGTTGTTCGGCATGGGGAGTTGGTTGCGTCAGATCTATGTGTGCAGGAGGGTTGTTTTTGTACAAGAAGGGGGAGGTTTCTTTTTGCCTGGGAAGCTTCGATGGTGTTGAGTGATTGGGAAGAAGTATTGTACGGGATGAAGTGGTCATGGCTCATGGGGACGTGGGTTTTAATGTTGGACGTTGGGCTTAAGGTTTTGGGCCGAGCTATAAATATATATATAAGGAGAAGAATTGGTGCGTTGGACTGGTTGGAAAAGGTAAGAGGGGGATGTTGTGGATCCAAGCGTTGCAGCAGGTATGAAGATATATCATGGCCGATTATATTCCTAGGTACTAACGTTAATAAATAATTAAATAGGAATTTATTTTATTAATATAAATCATAGAACTTATAAATTTTTCATGCGTTAATAGAATGATGTGAAATTGAATCCGATGGGATCGTAACAACAGAAAATATGCTGCTGTGCTGATTCGAAAGAACAAAGCAATCGGATTTCAGTTAGCTTTAAACGCTGCTTAAAAATTAAAAGGGATAACGTGACAATCGTCAACTGAGAACAAAGGTGAGTTAATTCTCATACATTTCTGAAATACTAGGATGTGCTAAATTCGTATAATTAAATTTAATTGGTTGATTGGATGCCTTGGATGCCTATGGTTGCTTTAATGGTTGACGTTAATTATATTATCGTCGTTTAAAATATTTCTATATACTGATATGAAATATTTTAATGTTCGGTGGTGCAGGGAAGGACAGGTAGGAGGAACCAAACCGGTTCCTCAAACATTTAATATGTTGTTATTTCATATTTTATATGAACTGTTCAAGACCCGTTGACTTTAAACCCCGTTGATGGTTGAATATGGTTGAGTTTTGAATCAATAGATAGTTGGTTGATGAATAAATAGCAGATGGCCCAAATATACACTGTTTATAAAGAACGATTCACCGTCAAGTGAATCGCGAGGAAAGAAAATATAAAATTTATTTTATAACCATAGATATATTTTTAAATATATTATTTTAAGTGAAGTTTAAAAAGGGGATAAGCCGACCACATCTATACATTGATTGGTTTAACCAAGTTGACCGTGCGCGAAGCACGTGTTTTATATAAGTGATCACTAAAAACGATCTTATTTAGCTAATTCAAGTGGCCAGAATTTACGTAGCAATTAGAATGGGTTTATTTTGATATTAATCAAAGTGAATAGAATTATTTAAATTTATTTAATTATTAATTAATCGATAGATCAATAACGGTTAACCAGCAAGTTAATCAAGTTTTGAGTTGAACAAGTTAACGGCTTTAACTTATATTGTTTAGCTTGTTAATGTAAAGGAAGTAGTTAATGGTTAAGTAACCCAGTCCTATTTTAGTAAAGATTGAAATTCGATTATCTGTCATTTATTAAGAGTCGAAGTGATAATTTGAAAGGGAAATCAAACGTAAACCCGAGTTTGAATTACAGTAGTGAAACGAGATAAGTAATTATAAAGATGCGTTATAGGACTATATTAAAGAGGAAATGGTATTTCATCAAGATGGAACTAAAATGGGATTCAAATTGATATTGGGAATGAGTATGGGTTTTTGTATTACAACTGATATTTACCTGACGATAAGAACGTTGTTGATCAAGGTCTAAGAGGTAATTAATACCCCAACTTGAATAAATTTCCGGATTTTCGAAGGATAATATTAGTCGTAATGGTGGAGATGTTTTGGGAAAACAATAACGTAACGTTATTTGAAATGTTGGGAATATATATGATAAAATTCCAGATTTAAAAGGGAATTTAAAAAGGGGTTAGAGAATTTGAAATGTTATAAAAGAAATAAAGGAGATTGGTGGAAATATAACGATATTTTCAAAATTTGGAAATGAGATTTAAAGGGGTTTATTCTAAAAGAATGAGTGGTGGTTTTGGTATTCAAATATGAAGCCAAAGAAGATGCCGTAATAATCATTTTACGAATGATAAGTGATTCGATAAGATAATAAGAAATGTTATGGCCAAGTGATGCTGTGTAATGAACCAATGGATTGATTTATTTTTATGGTTGTTTATTTTGATAGTTAAATAACCGACTATCAAAATCTGACCCAACGTTATTGGTATGGAAAGACCGGAATCGAATTTATATTCGAAAACCATTCCGACCAATAAATACGAATACGTTGAAGACGCTGATCGAGATGGAGCAATTGAAGACCGTAAGTCTCCATGAGCGGAAGAACTATTGTTAAGTACCTCTGGCTGATCCCCAGAGTTAACGATGATTCTGTCGTGATTGGAATCTGCGGATTGCAAGGACTACTCGCTACTGATCTATAGGGTGATTCCTAGGATGCGGTAGGAGGATGCCTTCGGTTCATCCTGTTCCTGGATGACGTGTATGATGTGAATGGTGGACAGATGTTTCAAAAGTCGATTATAGCCTCAAGCCTCACAACCGGGAAATGACAAAAATCGGGCAGGCAGCATGGCTATGTGGGTCGCACCCATTATGGTGTATTGTCACCATCTAGAGAATATTCATATTTGTTACTTCTTTTCATTTCTGTATCTCCCGGGGATTTCGGTGGTCGCGACAAAAAGCCGAAAGGGTGACAATATATTCGATACACTCAAGCGAAATGAGTGGTCGGTCATGTGTGGGCCGGGTTGCAAGACGTTCTTGTTGAACCCAGTGTATTCGTCTCTAGAGATACACTAGCGGCAGGTGGTCCCATACCTTGTCATAGTTGGAAATCCAATCTCCAATAAGCGCCCGCGGTTTTAATTGTATACTATATATGTGGAGCGTGAGATGCAAGCGTTCTGCTAGATTCTATTTACTTGTATTTAGACACTATTATAATATCAGAAGAAGATATTGATTTCAAAACGATTTGGGTTATAGTAAGGTAAAAACCGTCCGTGTTTATGTGTGGACTGGTCTTACTATTATCCTTTTATTTCAAAAGGATTTCAAAGTTAAACAAGTTGGTTGCTGTATGAATTTATCACTGAAAGTATTTCAGACTGACCTGGGTGAATTTTGTTTTAAATCAAATGTGCTCGGGTCAGACCGAGTATATTATCAGGTTAGGTATCGCTCAGAGCTTCAGAAGAGGAGTTGAAGTCGAGACGTATTCTATATATATACTGGTACTAGTTTATTTCCGCTGTGTGTTGTATTGATCTGAATGTATACTCTGATGTTGTAATATACGTTTTTTTTTATATAAAGTATTATTGATTATTATACTTTTTCCATTCCGCTGTGAGATTCTGATCTTCTTATTCTTCTATTCTAATATTTCTTTCTTTCTTCTCTCACCCTCTAACTTCTTTCTATTAGCTTTCTGGGTTTTCGGTACTTGAGTTTGGACACGAGACGTGTTAGTGTCTAGATTCGAGTGTCGAAATTCCCGGGTCGCTACAATAGATTTCTCACACCAGTCCCATGACTGACCCATAGTTTGTTTCACTTGCAAACTCGGGTGCCCACTTTTCCACACGGGCAGTCGAGTAGCTTATTTTGCAGATATATTGAGCAGGATTCTGGATCAAAGCTTAAAGCTATGCCCAGAGCATTGGTAGTCTTCCGTTGTGTTAATTTAATTATTCCGTTGCATTGTATTAGTTTTGTTGTAATTTATCTTCCGCTGTATTATATCGATGTACTCTAATATATTCTGTACTCTGACGTAACATTATCACGTTGTAATAAAAGTCTTCTGTTATTTGTTCTGATGTGTTTTATTCCCAGAGTTAATGTATTCGTGTTTTGAATGGTTTTAGTTGATTTTGTGGTCGATTAAGACCGAGCAAAATTCGGGTCGTTACACTTCTTCTTCATCTTCATCCTCTTTCATCCTACCATTATTCTTAATCATTTTTATAGTTTTTACACTTATACTCTGCCAAATTCACTTCTGATTTGATCAAACTTCTTCTCTCTACACTCTCTGCTCTCTGAATCAAGTGCTATTGCAGGGTTATAGGGCTATTTTGTAATTGCATGGGTTGAATAAACCCTGTTTGTAAGTCAAAGGGTAATTAGTGTATCCTTGTAGCCGTGAAATCAAGGAATAGGAGTCGGTGTGCCCTTGTTGAGCCGTGAATCAAGGGATAGGAGTCGGTGTCTCCTTGTTGAGCCGTGAAATCAAGGAGGTTGTATTTGGCTAGTTGAAAATAGTAATAAAACTTTGCACAATCCAGCATTGTGCGGGACTGGACATAGGAGTGATCCAAACCAGCATAAAATCCGGTGTGTTCTTTCCTTTTCAGCACTTTTATTTTTGTTTGTTTTGCATCTATGTTTGAATCTGTGTCTGTGATTGTGTTTGTGGTGTTTGATTCATCCATAGTTCTCTCTAGTTTTTAGTTTTGTTTAAATTCTTATAAACACTATTCACCCCCTAGTGTTTGCTTTTCCTGAACGATCCATTCCGCAGCTCTAACACTTTATAGTTTTATTACAACTTGGTTTATTTCAATAACTTCTTTCCATAAAAATATTCGTATCAAAATATCATTTTGCCAATTCTTACTATTCATAATTTTATTTATAAATCTTGTATAAAATTCTTTAATATAATCTAGATTATATTATTCAAATTAGTTCGACCTAAATCCAATTAGAATTTATAATTTAAAACCCTTCCTGACTTACTTCAAATAAATCCATATTTTTGTAAACAATTTACTTTAAACTCTTATTCACCTGAATTGTGAATAATATTACTTAATACAACTTACTGGACTTAATTAGTTAAATTAGATTTTTATACTTGAACTTCGAGTTTCAATCTATTTATAACTTCTAGTTGTAGAGTTATAAAATCTCTTTTATATTTTCCTTGTAACTAAAAAATTCCAATTTGTTAAAAATATCGAAATTTTCATTTTCCATTTCCATCCAAATACACACAATTTACCTTTTCCCCAATTTCCCAAAATAATAATAATATTTCCACTTCTTATAATGTCGCTTATAAAATCGCCCTTTCAAAACTATTTGGTTTAAACAAATATTCACCTTTAAATCCTATTTGATTTGGATTTTAAATACCATTTCTGTTTTGGAAATAAATATTTCCTTTTAATAAATTCTTATTTTATTTAAATTCTATTTTGAAATCCCTATATCATTATTTAGGATATTT
>JASFAX010006992.1:0-28643 GCA_030737875.1 Allium sativum | reverse complement strand
AAAAAGAAATAGATGCATGTATTAGTACAAAATAGGGATTTAGCTGTATTGCTCTTTTTCCGGTAGCCTAAAAATAATTGGAAAGAATATCTTTTAATTGTGGGTTTCTAATTCTGCAATTACCTTAAACTATGAAAATAGATTGTTGTATAATTTCAATAACCAATCAAATAGAAACATGCCTAACTTTCTAAGGAATGAATTTACAAAGACAAGAAAGAATAAGGGGAACATGTCCAAAAGATGTTGTTTAAAGAAAAGAATTAAGAAATTAGGTTAAATGCTTGATGATTTGAAAAGAATTAAATCTATTATGATAATTATACAAAAACAAAAATGAATCATAATAGGAAGTTTTACTTACAATATGAAGGTTATAATTAAAAGTGAAATGAAGGCTTATTATGAATAAACATAAAAGTGTAAATTAAGTTTAATAAGCATAACTCTATGGCTATGGTTTTATGGTAAAGATAAGACAATAACCTGAAAGTTGTAATTAAAAGTGAAAAGAAATAAGGAGGGCTTATCATGAATACACTTAAAAGCGCGATTTAAGTTTTATAAGCAAAATTCTATGGTGGCCTTGTGAGTAGGCAATTCTATGGTAGCCTTATGATTAGGCAATATTCAATGGAGGCCTTGCGATTAAGTGATATTCTAAGGTGGACTTGTGATGAGGCGATACTTTATAGTGGCCTTGCAACTAGGCAATTCTATGGTTATTAAATGGTTCTATGGTAGCCAACAAATTTTATTAACAAATAATGAATATTCGGATTAAATGGATTAAATAATATTGCAAATAAATGAAAAAAGTAAGTAAATGTGTAATGGTAAATTAGACATATGGTCTAACAAAATAGCGATAGTTTGGTCCAGTCTGAAGAGATGAAGAGCCCAATAGGAAAAATCATCATAAGTGTCCGAAGGCATGTTGCAAATTATTATTCAATAGGACTTGAAGGAATGTAAGATTTCTAAAGGGATGTGAGGATACTCTGAGATAGCCCTCTAGGGTAGGCATAACGAAGTTGTTCTTCCAGAGACAGGTCTGTACGGTTCCATCCATAGAATATGCCTTAGCTGCATTTAAGTTGAGGGATATGTAGTAAAGTCCCGCTAAAACTCTGCAAAATCCCCGTTATATCCCGTAGCACTCTTCAACCACTATGCTATTTCTATTTAGCGCTGATGAATAGTAGATATGTTTCCAACCCTGCTATTTTCTATTGCACTCGCTAAATCAAAGATATTTAGCACTTGCTTTAGCAATATTAATTTACAAATGATGGTTTAACATTTTCTTTTCAGAAACGAACAAAAGAAAGTTAGTGTAAAGATCTAATTTAAGGCAAAGGTGCAATATCTAAGGTAAAAATCTATAATAATCGTAAAATCTAATATGCAAAAACATGATATTCTTTGATCCTGTTATATAATATATTAATATCGTTTCTTTATAAAAATGATGTGAGATTGATAATTAGTTTATTTTAGATCTCAGGTTTTACGTCTAATGAACCTTTTTATACCTCCGCTATATCCTAGTTATTTCCCCGCTATAGTTTTTGCACCTCTACTGCTATGGAACCGCTAAGCGCTTTAACTGCATAGGTTAAGGGTACCCAAAGGACCGATGGAATGATTTTTAAGATTCGGCGGTTTCCTCGGTTCAGAGAGAAAGCTTTGTGGTCAGGACCCAATAAGGATAGTAGATCATCAGATACCAGTCATCATCACTCGGAGCGAGTATAGGAAAGACTGGATCTAAATAGACAGGCCAATGATCTTTCACTATCATAAAATTGAGTGAGGGATGGTGCCAAATTGGATGCTTTGATTGTTTGTTAGGGTCAAAATCACTTCGCTCTTTGAATGGTCTTTCATTAGTTAGGGCGGGCCAAGTGGGGCCATAGCCACCAAGAAAAGAGATAGACCAATCTATGGATATATGTATTGTAGTCCTAATGAAGATGTACTTTACAGATATAGAAATCCCCTGACCGAGATTCGTAAGAGAACACAGGATTTCGGTGCTATCGTAGCGCGACGATAGAGGCTTATTCGCATTTGTAGTGTATTATAGCATGCTTTTGTAGTATAGAGATAGAGATGTAGTGCATCTTAGTAGTGTGGTCTAGTGCGCTTTCATAGCAGGGCAATGGATAGTATGTTTTCGCAATGGGTGATGGAGACCATGCGAGAGGGTCCTATGGGGAGTACCTCATTATATTAGTCATAGAGCTACACATATGATTTATTAGGTTAATCTAGTTAGGAGTAGAACGGCACGATTTGTAACACCCCAAAATTTTAACGATGCTAAAGATGATGAATTAAAGAATAATTAGTGTGAAATACACTATTAACAATGAATTAAGAAAAACTTAATTAAATATTCAGAATTAAGTAAACGGGCTACGCCATTGCGTCCGTCCCAAAATTTTGGTCAAGATAGACACCTGGTTTGCATAAATCGGACATCGTATGAAGAAGTTATTAAAGTTTAAAGTTTGTATGCATATAAGGAAGATATATATACATATAAATTCAAAAATATTCAAAAATCAGCAAAACTAGAAATTCGGCACGCAAATCAAGGAAGGGCCGACCGTTTGAGTCGACTCAAGACCCGACTGGATCGACCAGGCTCATGGGGGTCGACCCCGGGATCGACCTAGGGGTCGACACCCATAAAGGGGGTCGACCTACCTCATGGGAGGTCGACCCACCCGGTGATCTGGAAGCTTCTCTAACGTGGATGATTCTGATGGCTTCTGGTCCAATCTGAAGGTCTTGGTTGCTCCGCTACTCCTATATAAAGGACCCTAAACCTAGGTATTATTCATTTAAAAATGGCGGTGACGGCGGGGCTCTGCTGCAACAAAAATTGGAGGGCTTAATCTTCACCAAATCCAATTCGGCAAACACTATACAAATTCAACTATTGCTACAACAACAAATTCAACGTGTTCTTCGCAGTAATTTGGATCCTTTTCCTTAGATCTATTCACTGTGAGTTCAAGTTATTTTTAGATCTGAATATTTAAATAGTAATCTTGATATGTATATAAAAATTGGATCTTGAATCAGTGCCTAATCTGTTCTATTATAACATAATTATCAGATCTGCTTTTATATGTTCATATCGTCACCATTTTAAATCTTGTCATAATATGCTTATTTAGTTTATGCCTATTTCCATCATTTTATTATTGATTCGTTATTATGCCTATTCTTGATTCTCTCTCTCCCTCTTTTCCCTTTTTATTTTTATATAGCCAGGCTACCTTCAAGCCTAGGCCTAACACTGAAAATGCGAACGTGCGAAATTGGGAATGATGGGGAAATATATAATTTGGGGCTTAATTGATTTTGGAAAGATATGAATATAAGTTTGGGCATAAAATGTGGAAATATACAAATATGGATTTGGGGACATATATCGTGTTGTATAACACGAACATGAATTTAGGCAAACATTGGAAAATATGATTTGGCATAAATTATGTAAAATATGATTTGCATGGAAATTGGAATATATGTTAATATGAATTTAGGCACAACTTTTATTGAAATATGTGAATATGAACTAGGGACATAAATTGGAAAATATGTAGATTTGGATATGTGCATTACATATATATATATGTATATATATATATATATATATGCCTTGACTTATAACTTGGGGGGAAAAGAGCATATGGTGCATAATTAAAATGTGAATTGAAAAGGAGCATGAAAGTCTATATTTGGAATAGGGAAATTTATTTAAATATGCCAAAAATAATGGAACCGTAGTAATGCTTAGACCCGAGGTTAGGTTGCATTAGTGGTGGAAGTCTGCCTGGACCCGACCGACATATCCAACAACCACTGATGTTGAACCTAATGTGAGAGGTCTAAGTGCGTAAATACGAGATGTGCTCATACACGAGTAAAGCCCAACTTGTGGAATAAGACTGCCCAGACCCGACCGTCATATCCAGCATCCACAAATGGCAGGCTTAATGTAGGAGGTCTAGCATACAATAACCATAAATGAAAATATGGTAATAAATCTTGAATACTTAACCTAGGTTAATCCATAGGGATTGTATGAATAAAATAAAGATGGGTTTAAGTAAAATTGGTTGAACGGTGGGTGGGTTAAGTGAATCTGAGGGGGTGGGTAATATTTACATATAGGCCCATAAACTTATCATGATAAGGTTATGTAATTAAGACACCTAGTGTTATGCATAACCTGTAGAAATAATAAAGTTATGTAATTGGAAGACACCTTGTAGGGTAAGCATAACTTGTAGAAATGATAGAATTAGATATGCGTAATAATTTGCTAAGTAAACAACGATAATTTGTAATGACGGTGTAAATTGAATTTATGATCAAAGGAGAAAGAACGAGGAAAACTTGTAAAATAAATAAGTTATATATAATCATAAATAGTAAGTGACATGTTAATTAGGAAACATGTGAATTGAGATATACTTAATAACGTATGAAGGAGAACATGTTATTGTAATGATGTAACCAAGCAAGAATATAAAATAGATTGTGGATTACAGACCTTAGGCCATAATCTGGAGAATAACATGTTATGGGCTTATCAATAAACTTAAATGGATTAAGTTATATGATTGAAATTACTAAGCAAGAGAAACTTGGTAAATTGGAATAAGAATTCAATATGAATAGGAATAACCAAATTAAATGGGAACCTGGTGAGGTAAGGCAAGCGCGTAAAAGAATGTTTAGACATAGGGTCTAACTACATATTAAAGAAAGGCGCTTGGACTAGTCCGTACGTTTGAGGGTGAATAACCCAACGGGGCAGATCATCGGGTTGTTATAAGACACGAGGGGAGCGCACATTCATCTGATTGTTATGACGGCTCTAAAGGACTGGAAGGGGAAGCACGCGGCTTCCTGAAGTACGTATGGTGCTCCTAGTAGTCCTCTGTGCGATGACAGATGTCTTAGGATGTACTCGTAACTACTAGATGGGTGGGGCCTTGACTGCAGATGTGCTATGCAGTTAGAATGCTGTGACGGGGTGACACTAGGGTAGTTCGGCGGTTGTCTCATGAGGAGGCGGAGGGTCACGACCAATAAGGATAGTAGACCATCGGATATCTGTCATCGGCAGCCAGCGGGATGCGAAAAGACTAGAGCTAAACCCAAGATATCATTTCACCTTTCACTATCGAGCTACGGGGTTGAGGGTAGACGCCACATGGATGTTTAGATTGGTTGTATTAGGGGCAGTCACTTAGCTCTTGTAGTCTTTACTAGTTGAGGGAGGGGCCGAGGTGGGGCCATAACCACCATGAAAAATAGACCCTACAAATATCTGTATTTAGAGGCTCTTAAAGGCTGCCTGTACAGATATGGAAAAGCTCCCAGCCAAGTTCCATGTTTCTTGTTTTGCCCTGCCACAGAACTAGGTGCACATTAAAGGACGTGCGATTGAGGCATCGAGCTACAATTACAGTACATACGTGGGATAGTCTAGATACATGCATATCTGCTCTGCGTGGTGTATCGTAGATTATAGGGCATTATTCCAATAAGAAATCCGATTCGGTCGATGGTGGCAGTCCGTACGCTTTCGTAGCATAGTAATGACGGATGTATGCAGAATGAAACATTGTTATGTAGAGTTCCGTACATCACTCCGGTGTAGGATGTGGGACTACGTTCTTTACGGTGGAGACCGTGCGAGTGGGGTACCATGGTTTGTATCTCAATATTGAGAGATAACTACATATATTGTATTAGGTGAATCCATGGGGAAGTAAATGGGTACGATGCGTGGATAAGTCTTGAGTTCTACTAACCCAAGTAACTTGATAATCAAGAAAATGTAACGGAACGATATTGGTAGGGATCATTCTATTTCTGATATACTAGTATCAGTGTGGTGTAGAGAAATGTATTTAAGAAGCGCTATATATTTATCCTGTTCATCTTATCTTTCTCAATTCACACTTGTTATTGTTATTATTATTATCTTTTTCTTCCAGTTTTATATACCTGATGTAATACTTTTATTTATTTATATTAAAAAGTAACTGGACTCGCCAGACTTTATGTATGACCCTTTTTGTTTCCACTTCTCTCTCTTCCGTCCCCCCAGGTTCCCAGGGTGGAAGTGCTTAGAGTTGATTTGGATTCTTTCAGCTTAGCTTGGATTTCGGATATAGATGTATCGCTTTAACCTCTGGTCAACTCTGTTATGGCATCACATGGGAACTATGGTTTTATGCTTTTGTACTCTAATATTTTTGGCAAGACATATTTTTTTATGTAATTGATTACTTAAAACTTATGATGTAAACTTGGTATTTGGGACCATGATGTTTTGATTTAAATAAAAAATTTAATTCCGCTGCTATTTTACATGTCTGTCTTGTGATATTATGTTCTTATTTACCTCTACCGCTTCACGAAAATTAATGCATTCCTTTAGTGAGTGACGTGAGGTGTTACATTTGGTATAAGAGCATATGGTTATAAGATCGGATAAAATATTTTGAAAATAGTTTTCAAAAAGGTATCAAAAACAAAGTATTTTAAAATAAAAAGTCTGTTTTTGAAAAGCATATTTCCCAAAGCCATAAATATCTTCTCGATTCCCCGCTTGATTCCTTTTTCCTTTTTGTTCGGGAAATCGTTTCTTCCCGGAAGGGTATCCTATTTGGGCATGGTTCCATAGGCATGTTAAAACTACGGTACATGTCGAAGGGCAAATAAGTGCCCAACCTCTATCTTCAGCCGCAGTGGTTTCACCTGCATCTTATTTTCTCTCAAGCCTCGAAAGGATTTCCGTGCAATGGAGGCAACTTTCAAGAGACTAGTTAGCATGTGGCAAAAAGGAGAATAAGGGAATTAGGGCTAAGGAGTACAACCCAAAGATGAAAGAAAATGGTGGCCTAAGAAATGATTATATATGAAAGAAGAAAAGAGGAAATACCATAACTTCGGAACGGTGGGTCATCTGAAAAAGGATTGTAGAAAGAGAAAAGGAGTTTGTTACCACTTTGGTAAGGCAGGACACCTCATTAAGGAGTGCCCGAAGAGACAAAGACATGGCCAGAGGGCAGGAACTTCTAAAGGGCAAGCTAATGTTCTCATTGCTGGTGGACAAGATAGGGGTGGGAAAGTTTCCATTGAAGGATTGATTTCTATTTATGATCATCTTATTAGGATTCTTTTTCTGGCACTTCGCATTCTTTTATATATAATCCTTTAGTTGAGTCTCTGCACCTAGATACTAGTATGGTTATGGATGCCATTATTGCCTCAATCCCAGTGGAGGTACGACTCATTTATCGATGATTTGTCGGGGTTTGAGAATCTCTATGTTAGGTGTCGAGTTTGATTGTGATGCATATGTTCTTGATTTCACAAGATATGGTTTGATTCTAGGATGGATGGGTTTACCATATATGGAGCCATTCTAGATTATGAGAGGAGGGTCGTTAGATTTCTGACTTGCCATGGAAAGACTATCGAGATTTCTTATGACCCCAGAAGGGTCTGTCATGCTTAGTCTCCTAGAACCTCTTGATATATCTATCAATGATTTGCGATCTGTACCAATAATTGTGAGTAGCCTGATATTTTTGATGAGGTTTGGGGTCTACCCCCCAGGCACGAGATTAGTTTCCGCATATACCTGGGGGGCAATGCAAAGCCAGTTGCATTGCCTGTGCGACATATGACTCCTAAAAAAAAGAGGGAACTTTGTAAGAAAGTAGGGGAACTATATGAGAAGAGGTTTGATAAGTAAATCATATCGGAATGGGAAACCTATTGAAGACAGTCCTTGAGGTAGCCCATCATTCTAAGACGACTATTCATTCAAGAGGCGATAAAGTGTATAGAGTTCGAGGTAGTGAAACCAAACTTGTGAGAGAAAGTGAAAGTGGAGAAGGAAGCCATAATGGGATGAGTTCTGACTTGCGTCCTTCGATCGGAGATTAAGAAATTGTGCAAAGAAGTGAAGCTAGTAAAAGTGCAATGGGGGGAGAACCGCGAAAACGCCACTTGGGAGGCTGAAGATAAGATTCACACTTCATATCCTTTCCTTTTTGAGAATATGTTCTTAACTTCTTTTCCCAAGCTACGAATTAATACTTGTATCTATCGTTTGAATATCTCCTATCGATAGAGTCTTTAGATAGAAAACTAATGAGTGTAAACATGTGTTTGAGACATGTTATGTTCGATGGTTGTAAGTATTTGCTAGTGATTGCTCGTGGATGCATATACACACACAATAGGCACTAGATCGGCTTGATCACTTACATATTGCATATGAATATGTGTACATTTAAAAAAAAATATGGATGAAAATGGATGTATCGTTACATTGATGTTGCATTTGGATGGATGATTGTGCACACATATAGAACTTACATGGATTAGGATGATTTGCATACATTTTGGTTGCATGACACAAACATACATTGCATTAAAGAGGTCAACTGAATCAGTAGACCGTCTGATCTTTCACATTAGTTTACGGACATATACATACAGTATTGTGTATGTTCATAAAAGCATTAGAAATTCCTTAAGGACAACGGATGCCAGTGATTTCTAGATGGATATATGATTGTTGGATGTTAGGATATACGTTCTTCTTAACTTAGAGATTTCGAGGACAAAATCCTTTGAGTAGGGAGAACGTAACACCCTGAAATTTTAACGATGCTAAAGATGATGAATTAAAGAATAATTAGTGTGAAATACACTATTAATAATGAATTAAGAAAAACTTAATCAAAAATTCAGAATTAAGTAAAATAGATTGCGCCATTGCGTCCGTCTCGAAATTCTTGTCAAGATAGACACCTGGTTTGCGTAAATCGGACACCGTATGAAGAAGTTATTAAGGTTTGAAGTTTGTATACATATGAGGAAGATATATATACATATAAATTCAAAAATATTCAAAAATCAACAAAACCAAAAATCTTGCGCGCAAATCAAGGAAGGGTTGACCGTTTGAGGTCGACCCGAAACCCGGTTGGGTCGACCAATGGGTCGACCCAGGCTTATGGGTGTCGACCTCGGGGTCGACCTTGGGGTCGACACCCATGAAGGGGGTCGACCCACCTGAAGGGGGGTCGACCCACCCGTGGATCTAGGAGCTTCTCTGACATGGACGATTCTGATGGCTACTGGTCCAATCTAAAGGTCTTGGTTGCTCTTCTACTCTTATATAAAGGACCCTAAACCTAGGTTTAATTCATCTAAAAATGGCGGTGACGGTGGAGCTCTGCTGCAACAAAAATTGGAGGGCCTAATCTTCACCAAATCCAATTCGGCAAACACTATACAAATTCAATGATTGCTACAACAACAAATTCAACGTGTTCTTCATAGTAATTTGGATCCTTTTCCTAAGATCTATTCACTGTGAGTTCAAGTTATTTTTAGATCTGAATATTTAAATAGTAATCGTGATATGTATATAAAAATTGGATCTTGAATCAGTGCTAATCAGTTCTATTATGACATAATTATCAGATATGCTTTTATGTGTTCATATCATCACCGTTTTAAATCTTGTCATAATATGCCTATTCAATTTATGCCTATTTTCATCAGTTTGTTACTGATTCATTATTATGCTTGTTCTTGATTCTCTTCTCTCCCTCTTTTCCTTTTTACTTTTATATAGCCCGGCTACCTTCAAGTCTAGGTCCAACACTGAAAATGCGAACGTGCGAAATTGGGAATGATTGGGAAAGATATAATTTGTGGCATAATTGATATTAGAAAGATATGAATATAAGTTTGGGTATAAAATGTGGAAATATACAAATATAGATTTGGGGACATATATCATGTTGTATAACATGAATATGGATTTAGGCAAACATTGGAAAATATGATTTGGCATAAATTATGTAAAATATGATTTGCGCGTAAATTGGAATATATGTTATATGAATTTGGGCACAACTTGTATTGAAATATGTGAATATGAACTAGGGACATAAATTGGAAAATATGTAGATTTGGTTTTGTGCATAACATATATATATATATATGTGTGTGTGTGTGTGTGTGTGTGTGTGTGTGTGTGTATATATGCCTTGACTTATAACTAGGGAAAAAAGAGCATACAGTGCATAATTAAAAGGTGAATTGAAAGGGAGAATGAAAGTCTATATTTGGAATAGGGAAATTTATTTGATGCCTAAAATAATGGAACCGTACTAATGCTTAGACCCGAGGTTATGTTGCATTAGTGGTGGAAGTCTGCCCGGACCGGACCGGCATATCCAGCAGCTACTGATGTTGAACCTATTGTGAGAGGTCTAAGTGCGCAAATACAAGACGTGCTCAGACATGAGGTTATGCCCAATTTGGTATTGTATGAATAAAATAAAGATAGGGTCAAGTAAAATTGGTTGAACGGTGGGTGGGTTAAGTAAATCTGAGGGGGTGGGTAATATTTACATATAGGCCCATAAACTTAACCCTATAAGGTTATGTAATTAAGACACCTAGTGGTATACATAACCGGTAGAAATAATAAAGTTATGTAATTGGAAGACACCTTGTAGGGTAAGCATAACTTGTAGAAATTATAGAATTAGATATGCATAACAATCTGCTAAGTAAACAACGATAAGTTGTAGTGACGGTGTGAATTGAATTTATGAATAAAGGAGAAAGAGTGGGGAAAATTTGTAAAATAAATAAGTTATACTTAATCATAAATGGTAAGTGTCATGTTAATTAGGAAACACGTGAATTGAGATATACTTAATAACGTATTAAGGAGAACATGTTATTGTAATGACGTAACCAAGCAAGAATATAAAATAGATTATGGATTACAGACCTTGGGCCACAATCTAGAGAATAACATGTCGTGGGCTAATTAATAAACTTAAATGGATTAGGTTATATGATTGAAATTAATAAGCAAGAGAAACTTGGTAAATTGGAATAAGAATTCAATATGAACGGGATTAACCAAGTTAAATGGAAACTTGGTAAGGTAAGGCAAGGGCAAAAAAGAATGTTTAGACATAGGGTCTAACAACATATTAAAGAAAGGCGCTTGGACCAGTCCATACATTTGAGGGTGAATAACCCAACGGGGTAGATCATCGAGGTATTATAAGACACGAGGGGAGCACACATTCATATGATTATTATGACGACTCTAAAGGACTGGAAGGGAAAGCACGCGGCTTCCTGAAGTACATAAGGTGCTCCTAGTAGTCCTCTGTGCGGTGACAGATGTCATAGGCTGTACTCGCAGAGGTTGGGTTTGCACGTAACTACTAGGTGGGTGGGCTTTTACTGCAGATGTACCTATGCAGCCAGAATACTGTGATGAGGTGACACTAGGGTAGTTCGGGGTTGCCTCACGAGGAGGCGGAGGGTCACGACCAACAAGGACAGCAGACCGTCGGATATCCGTCATCGGCAGCCAGCGGGATGCGAAAAGACTAGAGCTAAACCCAAGATATCATTTCACCTTTCACTATCGAGGTACGGGGTTGAGGGTAGATTCCACATCGATGTTTTGATTGGTTGTATTAGGGACGGTCGCTTAGCTCTTGTAGTCTTTACTAGTTGAGGGAGGGGCCGAGGTGGGACCACAACCACCATAAAAAATAGACCTTAGGAATATCTGTATTTGGAGGCTCTTAAAGGCGGCCTGTACAGGTATGGAAAAGCTCCCAGCCAAGTTCCGTGTTTCTTGTTTAGCCCTATGACGAAACTCGGTGCACATTAGAGAACGTGCGATTGAGGCATCGAGCTATAATTACAGTACATACGTGGGACAGTCTAGATACATGCATATCTGCTCCGGGTGGTGTATCATAGACTAGTGGGCATTATTCTGATACGAAATCTGATTCGATCGATGGTGGCTGTCCATATGCTTATGTAGCATAGTAATGATGGATATATGCGGAACATAACATTGTTATATAGAGATCCGTACGTCACTCCGGCGTAGTATGAGGGACCGCGTTCTTTACGGTGTAAACCGTGCGAGTGGGGTACCATGTGGTTATCTCAATATTGAGAGATAGCTACATATATTGTATTAGGTGAATCCATAGGAAAGTAAATGGGTACGATGCATGGATAAGTCTTGATTTCTACTAACCCAAGTAACCTAATAATCAAGAAAATGTAATGGAACGATATTGGTAGGGATCATTCTATTTCTGATATACTAGTATCGATGCGGTGCAGAGAAATGTATTTAAAATGCGCTATATATATGTCATGTTCATCTTATCTTGCTCAGTTCATACTTGTTATTGTTACTGTAATCTTGTTCTTCCAGTTTTATATACCTGCCATGGTACTTTTATTTATTTATATTTGAAAGTAATTGGACTCGCCAGACTTTATGTCTGACCCTTTTTGTTTCCTCTACTCTCTCTTCCATTTCCCCCTCCCCCCTCCCCACTCAGGTTCTCAGGTTGGAAGTGCTTAGAGTTGATTTGGATTCTTTCAGCTTAGCTTGGATTTGGATATAGTTGTACTGCTTTGACCTCTGGTCAACTCTATTATGGCTTCACATGGAAAATATGGTTTTATGCTTTTGTACTCTGATATTTTTGGCAAGATAGATTATTTATATAATTGGTTGCTTCAAACTTATGATGTAAACTCAATATTTGGGACCATGATGTTTTGATTTAAATAAAGTTTTTAATTCCGCTGCTATTTTACATGTCTGTCTTGTGATATTATTTTCTTATTTAACTATAACGCTTCACGGAACTTAATGCATTCCCTTAGTGTGTGACATTAACGGACGTGGTGTGTTACACGATTCATGCGTAAAATTGAAGAATGTAATGTGTAGTGTACCCAAATAACCTAATAAGCACAAACTAGTGATAGAACAATATACGTAGTGTTATTTGTAGAAAGTGTAATCTGTCCATTCAGCAGATTTTTTGTCCTAACCCCCTCCTCATAACAAACCAGCAGGTTAGACAGATGACAGAGATTTTATAGCTTAGAGACACTTGCTAGACAATGTCATTATTATGGTAAGTATTTACTTAATATTATATTTTATTCGTTCCACTGTGAGATATCTTATTTGGAGCTCTAATATATTTATATTTCCTTTCTGTAGGATACCAAACAAACTAACTCGGGTTTCAGTGGACTTGGATTTTAGATTTTACGAAAAAATCAGGCCTGCTAAATTTTGGGTTGTTACATTAATACTCTAAATAACGAGGTTACATGGGTGGGCATCTAAGAATGACTTAGAGCAAGATTTGTGTCGGAAGTTACTCTATCCATGTTGCTTTAAAAGATTGCTGAGTTCATCCAGGAAGAAACGAAAGTAGCGGAGTATGCTACTAGATTTGATGGATTATCTTGTTATGCTTATAGGACAATTGATATTGCCATATGAAGGAATGAGAAGTTCATCAAAGGGTTGATACTCGATATTGTTAAGGTAATGATGCCACAACTAAGGTACCCTAGTGATGTCCTTGTGTAGATGGTTATTCGCAATGAGGATCTCATTGTTGATTGTTAGAAACCATCTGCAAACCCGAGCTTTCATGATTATAAGAAGTAATTACTTAAGGAGGAAGGCTTAGAAGGAAGGAAAGTTTAAGAAAGGAAAGGTTGATTTTATCTGCTTCAAATGTAGTTAGAAGGGGTATTATGCCAACAAGTGTTAGTCCGGTGAGGCCAAGAAAGCAGACGATAAAAAAAAAGTGTGAATAAGATTGTTAACCCCGTTATCGAAACGCGGTTCAGAACTAGGAAGTGTGTACGAACGATGACATGCAGCTACAAGTTAAAACACATGAACTCTTGTACAAACATATAAAATGGACCATGCATAAAACCCCTCCGGTCGATTGGCAGTTATATTAGCTCCAAATATATATATAGTCAACATATGAACTGTGTATGCACATATGGATTGAACAGTACAAACAAGTTCCAGGTCATTAATGTACATCACAAATGTAACAAACAGGGACTGTTCTACATGGTTGGACTTAGATGAAAAATGATTCAGCATAAGCGTACATGAGATACGTGCACATGCAAAAATAACGTGGAATCATAGATTAGCATGTTGCACACATCAGCAGCATTAAGGACATGCTCCATACGGTCGAGCAGTTCACTTGGCTGTGGGATTGTGCGTAATATAGTGGGTTGCTCGAGCAGTACGTCACCAGGGGTTGATCATTCAAGTCATAATCACGTGACAAAGTGATTGTTACCTGGTTGCTAGTTGCTCTTTAGGCCTACTATCGCATGTCGCGTATTGATGTACAGAAAACTTCATGAAGTAGCTTTCATCTGGACTGGTCGGGCGGTGCAAAGCTGAGAGCTCGAGCACAGTTCCATCTTGTTTCAACTTTCATACAAGGGAAGTCATGCATGCCACGTCAACTTAGAGAGGTTGAGCACGACTTTACACCAGCACGGGTTGTTCAAGATCCTAGTCGAACAGGATGAGTTGCATTATGATAAAAGAATGGATGGAAAAACTTGTAAATATTGAACCCCATTTTGAAAAGTAGTGTACAAAGGTGATGGCACAACGATAATAATTATTACCCTTTTCCGAATAAAGAGACCACATCAGCATTGGGTGCAATTCCTGTATGAATGGATTACTTTAAACGTGAGAGGGTGATAATATAGGTAAGCATCTTTATATATTCAAAGAGATGGCTCATTCATATATATAAAGAAGAGAAGGTATAAAAGTTGTGATGACGCATGGGAATGAGTAGACCTACGCAAGCATACGTGGGGTGTTATGATATTTTGGTCGGTCGTTTACCATGTTCTGGTCGGTCGCTCGCTGATGCAAATCCTGGTTGAATGAGCATCCATGTCCTGATCGTACATCTTAAAAATAAGTGAACAACGTTGTGGCTCAAATGATTTGCTGAAGAGAATAAAGGCATGTGTAAGCATAGGTGAATGGGATCAGTTCATAATATATTCCAGTGGCATTATGGTAATATAAAAAGTGGGAATATATTAAACCAGGGTTGCTCATTCATTAAAATTGGGTCGCTCGTGCATGTTCAGTTTTGGGCTCGCTCGCGCATTGCATAAGGAGATTGATCATGTAGCTGGATCCAACTGTACAGTGGCAGTTTCATAATTACAGCAGCAAGCGACCCCTACCCTGAACACCATAATTACAAGATTGCCACCTGGTCCAAACTTCTCCTATAAATACCCCATTCCACCACACTTTAAGGGAACGATTTTTCCACCCCTAAGGTCTGCCTAAATCATTTCTCCACCACTCTCAAGCAATTCAAGCTCCATTATGGCTTCTCACGCTTGCTCCATCTTCCTCCACTTACATATGGATCAAGTCATCTCCTTCTTCCATTAGAGATCATTCAAATCTCAATTCAAATGCTCTGTCTCCATTCACTCTCTTCCAAGCCGAGATCCGCCATCTCCAAGCCGAGATCCGCCATCTCCAAACCGACATCATCTTCCTCCATCATCTCTATCCTTCTATCCACTATGGAATCTGCTAAAATCAATTAAATGTTCGTGATTTCATGGATCCATCTTCACACTCCTTGTATTTAGAGAGATCTCATCCATCCCTCCATGAATTCAAGTGGATCAAAGGCAAAGAAGAAAAGCGAATAGAAGTAATCATTGTAAATGAGAGAAATGAATATGATGAATCGAATCATGCATTTAGTAACTTCAAATATCATAATGGAAACCCTCTTCAAGGTGGACGTATGTCTAAATTGAACGAACCACTACAAAACCGTGTGCACTTTATTTTCCCCCGCTATTCTCATTCTTAACTTTGTGATTTTCTATACTTTAAAGTGTTTATTGCACTTTTGGGGTGTTGATACCGATTTTGATATCAACAAAGATACTTGGAGATTTATTGAGAGCATGTGCTATGGACTTCGGTGGATCATGGGAAGCCTATTTTCATTTGGTTGAATTCTCCTATAACAACCGCTTTTAGGATAATATAGGAATGATGTCATTTGAAGCATTGTCTGGAGGGCCATGCAAATCACCTTGTAATTGGTTAGAGACCGAAGGAAGATTGGTTCTTAGTCAAAAATTGGTGAAGGAAGATGCAGAGAAGGTTGAGTTAATCCGAGATCAGATGAAAGAGACTCAATCAAGGAAGAAGAGTTATGTTGATAGAAGGAAGATGAGAGCTACCTTACTTAATCTGCTAAGTGGTGAGCTATTTTTTATTTTGTAGGCCCTGGAACTAGTGGGTAACACTAGCATAGTTAGCATTATTTGTTTCTTTCTATAGTGGTTTTCATCCTTGATACGATTTCAAGGATGCAATTCTTTTAAGGAGGGAAAGGTGTAAGATACCTCGTTTTGGTGAACATTGTCAGGGATATTTAAGTAGATAAATTAGATAAGGAATTAATTATATTTTTAAATTGAGATTTGCATATGAAAGTAAGTAATATGTTAACCTAGGAAATAAGTAAAATGAATTAAACATAAGTAGGATTATGCGAGGGGCAAAGTGGAAAACACTTGGGCTTATGCATAAGATCTTTTCCTATACTTAACCCTCATTATTTCATTTTTATAAACCCTAAATGAACACAAAAGTGGCCGACCATTATTCATCCCAAGAAGAAGAAGATCTTAAAGTAAATATTAGGAAGATTAAAGCTTTAGGATTTATAGCAGCAAATCTCAACATCTCAACACTAATCAAGGTGAATAATGATTTTAAACCCTTATTTAATTTGGCTATGGGAAAATCGGAATAGTTTTGTGATTTACATGATTTTTTCTTCATGTTTATATGGATTCTAAAGTGTTGTTTGGGTATAATAATAGTTCAATAGGTTAAACATGCTTGTTTGCTTATGAAAATGAGTAAGTTTAAGGTAAAGGATATATTTAAACATCTCTAATTGACTTGGAACTTTTATAGGATGTTTATAAGATGTTTTGGGTGATGAGTTTCAATTATATAATTTTATACACTTGCTTGAATTTCCTATGAATTTTCCAAGTCTAATTACAGAAAAAATTAATTAAGAGGTCTAATTAATATTTTTGGACTTCACATTTTTACGAATAATAAACAAGGATATTTTCTTAAATCTGTGAATTTTTATGATTTTTCCTACACACAGATTAATTGATATGAAGTTTCTAAGTTGGATAGAATTAGGGTGTGATTAACGTTAATGAAGGCATTAATGTTGTATTTTCGAAAATTATATTATACCGAAAAAGCCTATTATAGGGTAACACCTATTTATATAGACCAATACGCCTTCAAGAATTATGTAAGAGATCGTAAAAAGTACATCTTTTAATAAATAAAATCAATTTTATATGTATTTATAGTCAGTGCCATGCCTTTAAATGGAAAGCATCTTTCTCACCTTTCTGAACGATCGGAAGCACCTTCCACCTCTTCTGCTTAGTTTTGGATGCTTGTAATGCCACCTGTTAGCATATAATGAGTTTCCACTTTCTTATGTGATGCTTCGACCTATACCAATGTTTACGGGTCCTTGGTCACTAGCTTTATGTTTTAAAGTATCATATCCAACATGGCGCCTTTCTATATAGGATTTAGTCGTTATGCTTTGACGATAGGATCTTGTTTTAAAACTTTAGGGCTTCTCCCTTAATACCCATCGGTTGAGTCAAAAGGGAAATGCTATTCTTTAACTTGGTTTTATGAATGAATCGTAGAGGCTATCGTTTTAGGACCTTCCTTATATATTGGAAGGATCCTATTTTGATTCCTTATTTTAACTAGAGGTTTCCACCACCTCACCGCTCGATTGTTTCAAAGGATTTATTTTTGGAACCTAAAGTTACAAATATAAAGAGGCTTTTCCTTATGCTTTATATAGTCTTGGAGGTTATCGCCTCAATGCCTATCGAATGATCCAAATGAGCATGTTTTACTTTAACTTTTTTTTACAAAGTAAGAGAGGTTGTCAACTCAATTCCCATATGCGGAGCGAAGGGTTGATTTGAATAATAATTTCTAAAAAGAAACAGGATATTGCCTTTAAGCCCTTTAGCAGAACCAAAGGAGTGGGTTTAAATGAAAGCCTTGTTGCAGTAAATTTTTTTATGTGAATCTTCATGTAGGCTTGTCAGCTTGCATTAGTTTTGGTAGCTCTTCATTTTCATAGGGATATACCATATTGTTTTCAACACCCACGGTATGATCCAAAATGGAGTTTTGGGTTGGAAGGGGATTCAAGACCTACTGTTTATGCATGATTCTTATGGTAGGAAACCTATACATCACAATAAATGTGATAAACTGCCTTGCAAAGGTTCAGATTTAACTTAGACTTGTTAAGGAATGATGTTACGCTTTTGCGCATGTATGAGCACATTGAAGACACCAATGGATTACACAAAAGGGGGGTTTAGGGATACCAATTGCACCTAAAACTTAATGGTGCTGATTAGGGGTACCAATGGGATAAACTAAAGGTATATTTGTGATACCAATTATATTTGAAACATGCTGGGATTTTTAATCCTATAATATTACGGGGTTCTTCGTCAACTACATATAAAACCGAGTGGTATGTAAGGGATACTCAAAGCCTTATTGATAGGTTCATAGTTATATGAAGGTAAAAATATAGAGGTGTGTGATGGTTAATCCACATCTATGAAATAGATTTTGCTACCAATGGGATGGTTGATCCTCTTGACACAGGAAGGGGAAGAAATAATGAAAATGATAGGCAATCATTAATTAATGTTCAACCAAAGTAGGAAACTAGAATGCAAGTGGATAAATTGTATATATGTATATATGTGGAACCATTATAATTGTTAGTCAGGGTAACAAAGGTGGAAAATCCACAACATGTTGCTTGTTGCATCTTATAACTGTTGTTATATTATTATTTTCTACCCATTGATAGTGCAAGAGCACATGGTTGTTTAATATGTCAAATATTAGTGAGGGGAAACATGTTCTTCTAAGGGACATGGTCTCGCTAAATATCTAATTAATCAGGTATATAGATTATTATTCACACTAGTTTATTAATTAACCTGAAGTTTTCATTTTCTCTTAAACTCTCGGGTACTCATTTGAATAGGCCAAGGGTTAAGGTTTTTCATGTTTTACTTTTACAAATAATTTTTCGAAAGCGTATAGAAGTCAATAGTTATTTTAGGAGTTGGATGTATGTAAAGGCATGAGAGTTGCCTATATCTTTTGACTCTGATCAACCGAGGGGCATCTTCATGTTTCGCTCTTGAAAATTATATTTTGCAATAGTTATATTCGATTTGAATAGGGTTACACGAAAGGGAATGTAATGAATGAATATTTCAATGAATGTATTTGAATTCTTTCATATTCTTATCTTCTTTAATGATTTGATTTATTAACAGGTTGTTTTCCATTGTCTAAGTTAATACTATAGATGATTGTAGCATCTATATATTGCGCTTAGCTTGGTGCCTCTAAAAATGATGTGTTATAGACTAATTCGTTGTTTACTTGAAAAGAATATGTGTCGACTTCTTAGAAGTCGCGTTGAGTGAGAATTTCACCAATTTTGGTGATATATCTATGTTGGAGCGTGTGATCGAAGTGCTATCAAATTACGGTTTCTTTTCTCCATCACCACTCCCAGGAAAGTTGGAAGTCTATATGACTAGGCTTACTAATTAACTCAAAAAGCAATTGATTTCATTTCGAGGGGATGATGGCTTTGAGGAGTTCGTCAGGATATCCCATACTTTTTGAGATTATACCCAATATAGAGGATCGTCCTATTTTATAGGGACAAATCATGAAAGCATATGTATTAATTTTCATTCCCATTACTTCAAGTGCTCTCTCGATGGAAGAGAGAGGAAGTGACATCCCCACTCGAGATATGTTTTCCACTATTGGCATTTAGGTACATATTTTATTCTGACATCGAGCTTTTACCTTCCATCTATACCTATGGGTTAATGGATGGAATGACACTGGGCCTCATGATAATAAATTATCTTGATTGTAACTTATTGTGTTGAGGGCTCAGTTAGACCATATATGTATATAATATCCCATGCTTTGTCACTGAAGATCAATATCATGGATGACTGCAGCGTACATAGCACTTAGTTTTGAACCTTGAGGTGGGAGAGTGTTACAACATGTCTTGTCTACACTTGGTAGTATACATAATTCATTAAAACTTCGTCACATCGGGTCATGCTTGCTTGTTGTTAGTTGTTTTCTATTGATTTCTTTAAGATTAATTAACTTAGTATTAGATTCTAGAAGTTATCTAGTTGGGAGTATATGGATCATCTATGGTTGCAAGAGGTTGTTGAAGATGATAGTGTGCTATGATATTTTGCTCTTCAGCAGTTTGTATCCCTATATTTGGTGATAATAAGCTAAGACCTTGATCTTTAGTACGCAAGTCACTTGTGATTGGACGATAGCAGGACAAGGCATTGAGTCTCTAGTAGCAAGTCGTCATTTGAGCTCATAGCTTAAGAGTATCTGGAAACTCAATGAGGTGATTAGATTACCATTATGTTTGGTTAAAGTTCCATACTTTTTATAATTGTTAAACTAGTAATTATGCCTCTAAGGCATATGATGCCTATGGAGAAGGAGACACGCATATGCCCATTCATGGTTTTGGATGGCTTGTCAGATCAGTTCTTGAGTGTGAGGGTGTTCTCTTAGTTGGACTTACGAGGGGATGTTTCCAACTATAAGAAGTTGAATGGTGTATGCGGATTACAATATTTCACACGCTGCTTTAATTTCGATTGGTCGGTCCTACCATTTGGTCTAACAAGTCAATCGACATATTTTATGGATTTATTGGATTGTATTCCAAGATATCACTTGGATAAGTTGAACTTGTGCCACTGATTGTATTTTCATCTTCCCATATACAAAAAGAGAGCATAATGCAGAATTGATGTTTGCATTATAGGAGCTGAGAAAACACTTATATATGGTTGGATTTTGAAGCATCATTTCCAAGTGGGTAAGTGAGGTGCTTAGGTCACGTCATTTCAAGCTGGATGTCACTATAAATCTTGCGAGGTTTATTACTGTTTGTAATTTGAAGTTGGCCATGACGTGCCAGTTACTTATTTCGAGTGGGAATGAATGACAGTTAGCGCATACTTATTTGTGTTGCTTAACTCGTTGCGGTGTTAGTACCGAAGGCGAAGGTTGTCATAATCTAGTCGACAACCTACATTGAATGAGGAGTATCTGACTCATGATTTGGAGTCGATGGCGATGGAGTTTGCTTTGAAGGTTTGGAGACACTATTTATTAGGGAAGGAGCTAGAATTGTTTAGTGATGTTGCATATAGAAGTTTTTCTTCTCTTTAATAGATTTTGACCTTTGTTAGCATCGACAGTTGAAATCTCTAAACTCCTGATTTTGATGTTTCCCTTACCTATATATGGGAAATGCAGTTATTTGTATCTTAAGTTGGGTTGTCCAAGTTTTAAAGAGATATTCCTATAGTTAACATTGCTTACATTTATTATACTGGCTATGACTCTACGACTCGAGGTGATGTGGTGCGGACCCAATTGAGGTGGTTGATTTTGTATATAAGAGGTATTATTTGTTTCTAGCATCATTGGAAGAGGTCGGTTAAACATATATTCCATGAGGAATGCCACTTCAACTAGCTAATACTGAATGGGAATAGTCGAGTAGTCTTCTATAGTTACTTGAGACTCCCAAGTATATGTGGAAATAATTATCAATAATTTTCATTGATAAGTTCCCAAGGAATTGAGGGTAGTGTGCTAGCACTCAAGTTATACTCCATTCGTTGACGAAAGATGGAAGATTTGCGTTCCTCGATTCTAGTATAATGAGAACCTTATTTGTTGCATCATATATGGATTAGATGTCATATTTAATGTCTCATGTTAATTAGATTAATATCTTGTATGCTTAGATACCAATGGATGTTATTTTGATGTTTGCTCTTATTTTGTCTATGGACATTTGATATTGATGTTTGACATGACTACTTCTGTTCATATGATGGATAGTCATACATGATAGTTGTATTCTTGTATAGCTCATTTATTTTCATACATGACTTGACATGCATATGTTAGATAAATTTCATTTTTTAACATGCTCATTTTTTTCCTGATAATTACTACTACCATGTTTGACCTCTTTGTTGAATAAATGCCAATGTACGAAGAGGAAAGGCTTAATTATTTAGATGCTTACTCACTTCTTTTTAGCAGGGAGGCCGGTTTTTCTAACGCTTTGTAACACTTTTATTATATAAAATAATAAGTACAAGATAACAGGAGATATACAGTGCATATATCTATTAAAGAAAAAAAAACTTCCACGCAGGGCAACGTAAAAGAACCAAAGAGTTCAGCAAAAGCATACAATAAGATAGTTCCCTACAAAGGAATGTAAGCCACAGTTACAAAGACATGCTGCAAATAAAATAACAGAATATCACCTAAGAGTCATAAGGAGACTCAGATTGCATCATCTCAAAGATAGTTAGTGCTGAGATGGGTTCCCTTAAACCTACTTCTAGTGACTGGGGAGTTGAGCACCAAGTTACCAGGAGTAGAGGTTGTCAGGGGGATTGTCAAAGTAGACAGGTCAGGTGGGGCCATATAGGTTACAGGTGGAAGAAGGTGTGCATAACGATTAGAATTCGGCTGCTTGCTTTTCCCTTTCTTCTTGGCATTTGAGGAGGAAGCTTCATTGTCAATATTTCATGTTTCAATGCATTTGTCAACTCTGGCATCATCTGATTTGGGTGAGCTGACCTTATTAAGGAATCCCGACTTAAAGAAAAAGGTGCTACATTGAGTTGGGTTTACATTCTCTTTAACCATTCTCTGGTCAGCAATATCCAAGGTACTAGCAGACAAGGCACACTCATAATCTTTTACATATGCTATAAGTTGCATTAGAATACCATCATTGATTCCAGCAACACCCATCGTGACACCACTGTTATTAGAGTTGCAGATTTACTTACCTTTGACATAGTCATCAGGATGGTTATGCTACTCAGGTACAACATCAGTTAAGATATTAGTGTCCTCCACTACTTGACATTTGGTCTTTTCTTCTTCCTAGCCATTGTGTTCTTGCCTAAATTCAATTTCTCCTTCCTCAGTAACAACATCTTCCCCTAGCACACCAAATTTGTTCGACATGTCTACCCCTGCCATAACTTTTTTTTCACTCCTATCAACAAGTTCTCTTAGCTTATTAATAGTAGTGGAATCTACTTCAAGGACAATCCTGTTACTTTGAGTTAATTTTATAAACCGACTGCCTTGTTAGAAGTCTTACCTATTTCTCTTCTATTTTCAATGAAAGTTCTAACTTTCCTTTTCTTCATAACTACATGCCTCCACTCATGTTTATTGTTCATAAATAGGGACTCAAGTTGCTTAGCTATTTGCACTGAAGCATGAGAATTTACTTCCTTGATAGCCACAACACTTGATTTAACCTGACTGACACTATCTCCATTATTTTCATTAGTATCTATGTTGGGTCTTATATAGTCTTTCAATTCATGACCAAAGACTTCACATCTAGAATAAACATCCGGTTTCTAGAGATACTTTACATGCACCAGACGGTCAGTTCCATCCATGAGCTTAATTGGGAAATCTTGGTCAAGTATGAGGCGAGTGCGGAAGAAATTGAAATGGAGAGACAAGGAAAATGAAGCAGAAGATAATCGAAAGAGAAAAAATGAAAGAAATTAGAGGCGGTGTTGAGCAAACAAAAACTAGTCCCTATTAACGAATGAAAAGAGTTGTTTGACTTTAGTTTTAAGGCTCGTAATGCTACTTACTCGCTTTTATTTGCATATAAATGATAAGTTTCTTCTTATAAGAAGTACGTAGTAGAATTGGAGTTGTGTTTTATGCCGACGGTGCATTTTTGATGCTTTAATTCCCATGATATGGGAGGTTGCTTTTGGGATTTTGTTTTCTTTTGTTGGATGGAGTCATATTTGGCGATTCACAGTTTTTCCTATCAAGCTGGCAAAGGAGACGCTGCTGAAATTTTCCATGAATTTAGCCAAATTTCGAAGGAAATTCAATGTATAATGCCTAATTAAATTATCTTCCAATTAGAAAGTTGTCACTTTTATTTTCTAATATCCGTTCATTTGAAAATAAGTGTACAAATTAAACATTTAACTTAGCTAAATCGATCTCGAATTTGGTTGTGATTCTACTTAGGGATGGGAATTATGAATCCATGCCAAATCCTGGTTCTATTCCCTTTGTAGTAGTCACTTTCAGTTATTGTTGTTGAAGGTAACTAATGACGATTGATCTTGTGTGGTCACCTATTTGATAGTATAGTGTTGTATTATTCAATGCTTGAGGATTTCGGGGATGAAATCCTTTCAGTAGCGGAGAACGTAATGGCCCATATTTTAGCAATTAGATATTTGTATATTTTTATTTAAATACCAATCTTTAATTATTTGTCCGCTATAAAAATTGACTTTTCACATATGATTGAATAGTTACTCGAAACTACTTCAATTGAGTCTTAATGGTTCATTGTGTAGAGAAAAAGTATATAGATAGTTATATTTTGGGATGGGGCCATTTAGTGGTAAAAACAATCTCATATTATTTGTGAACTGTTGTTCAAAGGTGTAGAACGAAACTTATACCATTAGAATCATAATGTTGAGGCGATTTATGCTATTAAGTCTCATGGAGATCGGATACATACTTTGATCGCACATAATTAAAACTCGCATCAAATTTTAGTCAAGGATTCGGACAAGACATATTAAAATATAATCATTACCCCAATATATGATTCGTTGGTTACAGTTCATCTCCATCTCCAAAATCATGGTCGTTTCCTTTATGTATTTCAAAAATCATTCCAGTTAATTTACTCAGCAATAAATCACATTGCTTGGTCCATTGGTTCACAGAGAAGGTTTATATCTCGTGTGCAATTTTAGGAATAAATGGAGATAGTGGATGTCATGACCACCGAGATTAGGTTCAATTTCAGATGAACTTTGGTCCGAGATTGGGTATGTCGAGGCTTGTAACAACCCATTTGGAATTGGCCTAAATTCTGACCTTGAAAAATCCCATCTAAACTTAAAGCCATTTTAAGAAAGTCGTTGGTTTTTATAAGAAATAAAATAAAAGAGGAAGACTAAAATGATATCAGAATGTCACACTGGAAGGGACAAAATTTAATTATTCAAATAGATGTACCATCTCATAAAAATCAGATAATGTCTATTACATCACAAATTCCAATGTCACATTAATGGTACATCATAATTATCCTATATATAAATACAACCAACTCATAGCCATAATGATGATAATAAACTAGAAAGAAATCTACATCGCCAATCTCCTGCCTTCATGATATCATCAATCAGACATCTCCACCTACTAACCTATGTTGTTAAGAGGAAGGGGTCGGAACAACAGTTTTGGTGAAAGAAAATTCTTTATGGTTAAAAAGAAATTATTTGTATACCTGTCAATATAAATCCATCAAGTTATGTTTAGGAAAATACAACCCATAATTATATCTAGCACACACATGCATTTAATCGGTGGACCATCCTTCGATCGTTTAACGCCATCATGTATATGTATGCGCAGACTCCTACAATCACTTAATACCCCACGAGCGGATACCTACGATCACTTAATACCCCACGAGGCGGACTATCATTGGATCACTTAAGGCTATTATATATATATATATATATATGTATATACGAGTGAGTTCTTACGATAACTTAATATCCTATGGTTGGATTCTTTCGATCACTTAGTTCCCTATGGTGGACCCCAACCACTTAAGACCTCATTTAACTTTATCAAATAATCTCTAAGTCGTAATGCGAGAAGTAGTAATCTGCCACTTAGTACAGATTGAGGGTAGACACTTTCGCCATTTATGACCCCTCCGACGGATTGATACATTACTATCAAGCTGGCATTATAGGTGAACTCTAGTCACTGAATACTTCCCTTGGACATGCGGATTCCTTTACATGTTCAGTAAAACTATTAGTATCCCATCCCTAGCTATACCTTTTCATAGCCTCTAGATAAGAAGAGGACAATTTTCATATAAATACCTAACTCATTCGTATTTCTCTTTATTTAGGACCATTTAGTATCTTATAATTATTAGAGAAAGGAGGAACCAATGACCACTTAATACCTATTAAGGGCGGGTCCCATGACTTCAGCCCAAAAAACAAGGAATGAAACTTAGGACAAGTCCAAGTCCTAACCACTTAATATTCAAATATGGTTGATCGACCACTTGTACCTCTTATAGGCATGCCTACTTCACATAAGCACTCATTACACTAGATAATCACATTAACCTGACTTCTTCTAGCTATTGGATTTGTCGGGCGGTTCCTGGTAGACTTCTACTACAGGTAGTGATTAACCTTGCATCCATATGTATTTATAATAAATTTCTCATAGCACTATACATCTTACATTAACTCGACTTCTTATAGCTATTTGATTTGTTGGTCAGTTCCAGGCAGATTTCTATTACAAGTAGGGGTTAGCCTTGCATCATGTGTCATTATTATTATTAAAAAGCATCAATACACACACAACATATTTCCTATGGGGACATTTGAAATTCGAATTCCTAATTAAACACATTTAATATGTATTAACAATATGTTAATCATGCTATTTAATATACATAAATAAGAGCGTAATTACTGGCACGTGTAAAGGAAACATTCTAAATGTAGAAATGTCAATCATAAATCAAAAACAAGGTTCGCAAGTCATATTTTCCAAGCTTGCACAATATAATATATGATGTCTCATTCAAATCTGAAGCAATATAGGGAAATAAAACAACACAAATAAAATAACTTGTAACATAGGGTTTTAGGATTATTTCAATTGTAAAAGAAGAGTATAAGGTAAGTAATAATAAAATATTTGTTTTCCTTGTAGTACTGCTTTACTTTTATATAAGATACTTACACAAAAACTAGGATTTTGGTAATAAGTATTTTATCACATTTAAACCATGCATATTATAAAAACAGAGATTTAAACGTATATAAGTTACTATATCCAAATCCATGCTTTTGCATAAATTTGATTTAAAGATTATAAAGTAAATCAGACTAAACGGTAAATTTACATATATGCCCAAAATCCACTTTTTCTTACATTCATATCCAAAACCCAAAAATATACAAAATTGACCATTTTCGATATTCTTTAGAGATTCGGGGGATTTATATGTATTTTATTTTGTAAGAATCCCAAATCCCTGTTAGGCGTAAACGGTCTAATTTTTACACTTACAATTATAGAAATTAGTTAAACTTGAAGTAATTCCCACTCACAGTACAACACGAAGAATATGGAGAAAATTGTGTAATCGAATCTGGATTGCAGCCTTGAATTTACGTACTCTAAATCCTTCTCTTATACTATTATACATATATAAGAATCAAATTAGAATCTTATACATATATAAATCTAGTTTCAGAAATCTATATAGAAATTAGAATGGAGAAGATAAAAATAGGTTAGATTTGTGAAGAGGAAAACTAACTAGGCCTAACCTGGAACTTAGACAGAATGGAGGTTGAGTTTAGATGAGAATGTTAGGTTTTGACATGAGGCTAGGGTCTTATTTATAGTTATTGAATTGTGTGTGAACCGATAGATTCTAATTATAAAATCTCAACAGCATTTGAATAACTTATATAATAAAACCTAACTTAGCCTCCACTCCTATAACTCCCTATAGGGCGATCGGTACCCTCGATAAGAAGGCAGTCAAATCCACTTTAGGTCTCCGCATGCTGAATTTAATTCACCCAAATGTTCGTTTTTATATTAACTGCTTATTAATTCTTTCTGTTTGTTTCGTTTATTATTCCCTCATACACGTGTGCTATACATACACACATACACCAAAGTTTGAAATTCAAAAAGAAATATTACCTTATTTCATTTGTATTCATTTTTATTCTAGATTTACATTTATGATTTCAAATCCTATATGTATATTATTCTTATCCAACTTGTTTTATTCATAGTTTTTTCATACGAACTTTGTTTTCGATAAAAAATATATGAGAACGGGCTAGAATCTCGCTACAAATACAATGATAATATTCGTATTTTCAACCTATTATATTTTTATTAATTATTATTACTTATTATTAATTAAATTATCTATGTCTATCTAGGGTATATTTTATAAGGTGTTACATTCTTCCGCCCTAAAATGGGATTTTGTCCCAAAATGTTTCCTAAGGGGGGAAAGACAACTCATTCCAATTAACATGTTATACAACCAAGTTATTTATTACACACCCATAAAGCGGTCGTACTCAATGTGATTATGTACTGCAGATTTGTTAAAGTGAGTTCAGTCCCAATGTGAATGTGTAATATGTGATGCGGTATGTATGCAATACACCCTAATATGCTTATAATTTCTATACGAGTGCTAGGTGCATTTATGCTGCAAATAATCCCTACCATCCGGTCTAGCAACCACAATGCAACCATAAAGAAAATTTAGAGAAAATAATTACCC
>JASFAX010006991.1:0-28656 GCA_030737875.1 Allium sativum | reverse complement strand
ACCAAAAGTATTAGAATCTATTTGAAAATATCTTTCCAACGAATCCAAAAAATCCAAATTTCATAGCGGGAATTAAAAGTTATGCCCAATTAAAAATTTGGAATAGTCGCTATGGAAAATATAGCCCTTAAAAATAGCGATTTTGCAAACGACCTTCATTTTCGATGAAACCACTTTTGTTGGATCCGGAATGTCGAGTCATCGCTAGATTCCAATTTTCATAATTTTTGAAATCAATATGTGAGCATGGCAAAAGAAAACGTGTTTTGTCAGTTTTAGTCAAATTTAATCGACTGAAAAATGGTCATTTTTCAAACGGCCTCCAAATTTGACGAAATCATTTTTTTAGAACTGTATCGTCAATACAAAGCTAGAAATAATTTTTCTGTAATTTTTGGAGTCAGTATGTGGCCCCGGTAAATTAAAATGTACGCTAAAATGCAATATATTGATTTATATTTTAATTTAAGAAAAAACTGATCGAAACAATCGTATTGGCTTACGGGACATATCATAGCGGTTTGAAAGTTATGCCTGTTTCCGTAAACTGGTGTAATCTGTCAATTTCCTGGAAAAAGCAATGAAGTGTCACACGATCGGAGTATGGCTCATGCACCCTCGGATCGCCCCTCTTCGGATCGCCCCCCTCGGCTCGTGGTACACCTCCTAATCACGACCCGACCGTGGACACCAGCTTCCCACTCTAGCTCACGGCTAGACTTCGGTTCGTGGAGACCTCATCACGACCCGACCTCATGACCACGAACCGACCACCAAATATGCTAATACACGCATAGATCTTGACTTATTCTCAAGGCTATTCACACTCTTATTTTCCCGAATCGGATGCCACATACCCCATCACGAACCAATCTTCCCAGAAGCTCTCCTAAAACTATAAAAACACCATTTGAAGGCATTTTCAAGGATCTTTTGGCTCTAACACCTCACGGCTTCCACCATTGCTCTCTGCAAAGCATTTTCAGCAGCAAAGGAGCCAAATTCCACGTTATAACATGAGGATTTCGTGTGTAATCTTATGATTTCTTACCTCTTTTCATTGTAAACACGAGGATTTCGTGTATAAACCTGAAGAATTGTACTTGTAACTTCTTAGGATTTAAGAAGAGATAAAGTGGATGTAGGCTTGGTTTGAGCTGAACCACTATACAAACTTCATGTGTCTCCTCTTTATTTACTGTTTTTTGCATTATGTGATCTGCAATTGGGTGTTCGGCCCAGATTTTGGTCTAACAGAGTCAAAACTATGCACATGTTAGTAGACCAAGACCTGCTCCAAAATATCAAAGACTTCGCAGTCTTATTCATATGTATAATCGTATTATCATCACATGCTCATGTAATACGCATATGAAAATAATAATAATAACTATAAAAGAACAACCATTAGTTGGGAAGTCATCCGGGTATCATTTGATGACGTATACACAAAACAGTTTTTCTTCAAATACAAGGAATATACAAATTTTATTTTTGCTAATTTTCTGCTGTTTTGTTTTTTAGTAGGAATATCTAATGTAACCCTCACATCAATAAATTGTAAATTTCAATAATTTAGTAAATTTACATAGTTAAATCACCCAACCTTTTCAATTCATATAAACGAATCATTAACCATGTCCTCTTTTGTAAAGCATTAAAGTATAACGAACAACAAAACGAGATAATAATACTACGAAATGTTGCTAAATGTAGAAAAGACAAGAGAAAAGGTTTTTGTTGTTCAAGCTAGGAGCATGTACAGGGTCACAAGAATATTCGTCATACCAATATCCCTTAGCAAATCTTGAAATTTGTTTAAAACACATGCAATACATGCAGCCATAACCATACAATGTGATACATACGTACGTAACAAATCTTCATCGACATAAGCAATATTAAAAAGATATACGAGTTATGTTTGTTGATTTCGGTGGCTTTAGGCTGTACCATTATATTTTTATGGGGACTCATACTCCTTTAGGATGTACTCGACTTTGTGGACAGTCATGCACCACAACATATACGAATTATGTTTCTTCTTCGAGATTTTGTTTTTTTCAGAAAAGTTGGGTCAGTCTTTTTTATCTCCTTTTTAGATTATGTTATATTTATACATATACATATACATATACATATATATATATATATGTATATATGGTAACTTGTTATAGATAATAATTTTGTAAAGTGATAACAAAAGTTGAATGACAAATTTCCATCATTTATTAATGTCACATTTTCTTTATCTGGCTATATTTTGAAATTTTTATGGCTATATTTTTTGAAATTTCCGAATTTGATATTTTCTAAATGACAAATAGTGAGGTGTAGCTTCTTTATGTAATTTACGAATTTGATATTTTTTGTGTATTTTGAAATTTTCGTTTTCATGACATGGTTGTGCTGGTATAAGCCATAAACCTGAAGTACAAAATCATTAACGCTATCGCACAAGTGTTGTTTGTATAATTAAGATGTTGTTCGTATGAGCCATAAAACAGAAGTGCCAGAAGTGTTGTTTGTATAAGCCATAAACCAAAAGTGTTGTTCGTATATTACGAATTTACAGAACATTGCAAACTAAATAAATACTGTTTATTTTTTGCTTGCATTCACACCGCTTGAGTAATAGTCTACATATTCAAGTTGATCAGGTTGTTGTAGATGGTTTCATGAAAAGAAAGTGCTAGCTTTTGAGTTGGTATAAGAACGTAGTAGCAGAGGGGACGATAGCAGGTACTGATCCTGATGCTTTAGTGCATTTTGTTAAGCTTGGAGTAGATGCTTGTAAGGTATGAGTGAATGTTGTAGTGGAACTGGACGCCTTTCTATTTAGGCCAAATTTAGAAATGGCCACTATCAAGGAGGCCGTTGGATCAGCAATAGCGTGGCACAAGGACTTAATCTCTTTAGTCTAGTATGATAATACGTAGAATATATTATGTTAGTAGCTGACTATTATACCGTTAATGTTTTGTGTGTGGCTGTCATGGAAACTTATCTGATCTTTTGGGATTTGAATACTATGACTTATGTAAACTTGTCTAAGTCTTTTGGGATGTGAATATTATAATTACGAAAACTTATCTAAGTCTTTTGGGATGTGATGTTTTATCTAATCTTTTCTGTATGTGCTTTTTTGTATGTGCTTTTTTGCATGTGAATGGTATAGTTATTGGTTCGCAAGGCTGCTACAGCAATTTTTTTTATTCGTACTTACAGTGCAATGGGTTAATGTAATTGTTAAAATAAATTTCACAATGAAAATAGTATGTTGTCAAAGACTCTAGTAACTTGTATGGAAGCATGTTACAATGGGCAGAAACAGTTGCAAACTAATTTATTGCAACATACAAAAATCACTTGTAATAAATCCTATTACGACGTTTAAAGAACATTGTTATAGATGATATGACAACAGTCAATACCTGTTGCAAAAAATATTACAATGGGTTGTTATTCTATTGAAGGAACATACAACAACAACATAAGACCACTGTAAAAAGTCTATTACAGTCGTCTGTTACCACATTCTTTGCCCAATGTAAAAGAGGACATACTACAACATGGCCTAAAACAGCGGGCTCCCTGGCCACTGTAAAATCCCTATTACAACGAGCATTTCCCGTTGTAATAGATCTGTTCTGTTGTAGTTGCTAGCCTTCAACTCATAATTTTCTAAATAAGCACAAAAGTCCTATCACTCTTCTTTCTCCTTCAATTCTTCATAAATTAAATATTTTAGATTTAGGATTTCTGAATTACAAATTGAAGGCAAAAAATTATAGATCTAAAACAGGGATGTTCAAATAAAGTCGTCTGAGCTTGGAATATTTCTTTTCTAGATGAGTGGGTTTAATATGTGTTTTCGTATAATAGTATATTATATTGTTTGATTCTTATAAGAGTTTATAATATGTTCTCTTCTTCCCCTTTTCCCCCTTTTGTATGGTGGAATGATTCTTATAAGAGTTTATAATATGTTCTCTTCTTCCCCTTTTCCCCTTTTGTACGGCGAAATATATATAGCTGATGTTGAATTTTGGTTATGAGTAAAATATACATAAACCTGAAATGTTGTTATATATATATAATTGAGTTGTGCATCAAATTTATACAACTGATTATAATATTTTTTGTTTGTGTGTGTTTGAAATCATAATTTAGTTGGAATTACAGACAAAAAGGGATTTGGTAATTGTGGATGCGAAAAAAATAATATTATGAACAATAAATTTGCAATTAAATGATAAAATGAGAATTTTATATAAATTGAAAAGATTACCTTTTGAATTTAGAATGGAGTGAATATAGAAATGATTGAGATTGAAAAAGTGATATAAACAAATTGTGTCCAAATTTACTGTAATTATGCAAAAGGAGAAAATAAGTTGAAAACATGAATAAATGTATACCAATTAAAGTAGAAAGTCAGAATTAGCCTAGATTGATTGATTTGAAAAAATGGAATATATTTCCACGGTTTGGTTTGAAAAAGAAGTAGAAAATATAATTGCAAGTTTAAAATAAATAAAAGTGTGGATTAGTACGAAATATTAATTTAGCAATATGGCACGCCATTTAATATCTTAAAATAATCGTTGAAAGAGACGTCTTGCAATATGGGTTTTTATGGCAGTCATTACCTTAAACTATGGCAATAAATTTTATGCAGTTTTGGTAACCATTAAATTAGGAATGGACCTGACTTCCTAAAAAAAATTAAAGATAGAAGAAGAAAATGTAACATAACTGAAAGAGGTTATAAAAAGATAAAGGCTTAATGTAAATTTATAACTAGAATATAACAAGCACGGTTCAGTGGAAATAATGTATAAGAGAGATTATAACATAAAGGTTATAATTTGGAAAGTAAAAATAAAAAATCTTATTATAAATTAATAGGAGTTTGGAAACTAAGTTTGATAAGCCTAAAAGATATTCTATAGTGGTCTTGCGATTAGGCGGTTCAATGATAACTTGTAAAGTTGATTTATAAATAAATAATATTCAATTAAATAGATTAATGAATATTGTAAATCAACGAAAAAGAAGTATAGTGGTATATGTTCTATTCGGTCCGTAGGGATAAAGAGCCCAACGAGGCTGATCATCGTAAGCGTTCTTAGACGCGGTGGGAGCACATCTTACTTATTCGATGGGACTAGAAGGAAGTGCAAGACTTCGACGGGACGTGAGGATACTCCATGATGGATCTTTGCGGTAGGCTTAACAAAGCTGCAACCATAGAGGCATGGTCTGTATGGTTCCATCCATTGAGCATGCCTTGGCTATATTTATGGTTGTGGGCAGCCTAAATACTGACTGGGATAATATAGGAAACATTTATTGAATGCCTTAACATGGGAGGATTCATGGT
Organism: Allium sativum; assembly: GCA_030737875.1. Lineage (NCBI taxonomy): Eukaryota > Viridiplantae > Streptophyta > Magnoliopsida > Asparagales > Amaryllidaceae > Allium > Allium sativum. The sequence goes on along the minus strand of JASFAX010006991.1, from coordinate 23,270 downwards.
CAGGACCCAACAAAGTATGTCAAACACTTGTCGTCATTAGTCAGAGCGAGTACGGGAAAGATTGGAGCTAAACCAAAAGGCCAATGATCTTCACTATTGGGTCATTGGATGAGGGACCACATGTATGTTTAGATTTGTTGTTAGGACAGTCACTTAGCCATTTGAATTGTCTTTTATTAGTTGGGGGCGGGTGGGTCCATAGCCACTGATAGAGGCAGAACAATATTTGATATTTGTATTTTAGTCCTAACGAAGCCGCTCTTTACCAATATAGAAGGCCCCTTACTGAGTTCCTTGGAAGAACTCAGATTTAAGCACCTTTATGGCATAGAGGTAGAAGCTTATTCACTTTTGTAACGCAATTTAATATGCTTGTTGGCGCAGTGATGGAGACATAGTGCACCTTCACAGCATGTCCTAGTACGCTTTCATAGCGTGACGATGGAGGTCTTGTATGTTTTCATAGTATGGATGAAGACCACTCGAGGAGGGTTCTTTGGAGAGTACCACGATATATTAGGCACATAGCAATTATATATGGTTTATTAAGTTAACATACTTGGAAGTAGATGGGTACAATTTATGCGTGAAATCGAAAGTGTAACTAAATAAAGACAAATCAGTGATAGAACAGTATATGTAGTGTTATTTATAGAAAGTTCAATTTTTTCATTCACCAGAACTTCTGTTTTGAGCCCTCCTCATAACAAACCCACAAGTTAGACAGGTGGCAGATATTACAGCTTAAAGACACTTGTTTGACAATGTCAATATTACGATAAGTATTTTTTACTATTATATTTTACTATTATATGTTAAATTTGGGTGATACAAAATCACATTTAGATGGAACAAATATGCAAAATGGGAAAGTAAATATATTCAATATGGAATGCATAAATGCATTGATTGCATTTGCATGAGATGGATGCATGGATTATTTTCTTCCATATTTGCTATTGAGTCATTTGTTGCCATTGTAATTTGCCTCCATAATTTATTACCATATGATGGTGATTTGATTGATGACTCACATACATTTCACTGGCTATATATTGAGGGGTAGACTTCTTAGTAAACCCATCCTGGCCTAGAGCCGGTGATCCCCAATGGCGTCTCTTGTTGTTAAACCTGATTGAGGTTTGGATATGTAAACTCTTATTTTGTAATCTCTTGTAATCCTCATGTGGAATAAAATCTCTCTCTTTTGAACTGGACGTCCACTATCTCGATGATAGTGGAACCAGTATAAATATTGTCTCTTTTCTTCTTTATAGTTATTTACTATTTCTTTGTAGTAATAGAATAATTGCTATCAGATTAGTTTGATGTACGATTGGCAAATCTAGATCATGCTTATTGCACTTCCGCATTCGTGCAAATTTTTGCATAACAGAGTGGTATCAGAGCAAGGCGATTTGTTTTAAATTGTGCATCAATAATTTCTACAAAGGTTGTAGATTCAGTGGTGCTTATTCTATTACAATTTTGGGAGAAAAGGAAGACTTTGGTGGAGGAGATTATGTTGAGAGTGAAGAGCGTTCCAATCTGGGAACTTTGACGTGATAAAGAGTTTAGTGTGTTGAAGAGACCATTGGATTTGGAAATTATATCTGATGTAGCTGATTTTGGTGACGGATTTGACGCCGTTGAGGCTTATCAACTTATGATGTCGTCTTGGAGAGTTCAGTTCATAGAGCTGATTTTGGCGAATTTGTGCCATCGTCGATTTTGTGATGCCGTCTTAAAAGAGGTGCTACATGCAGATATGTGGAAGGAGAGAGAATTTTGTTGCATGCAGAGATTTGGATTTTGGCTCTGTTTTTTTTTGAATTGGTGATTGAGAGAATTATTTTTTGCCTTGGCGGTGTTGAGATTACTTTGGTGTCTGCCTTCTTTTTTATTTTGGATATTTGCAACATTTTGTTGACGGGCTGGGACGTTGTCTGAGCTCGTTAACAATTGTGTGATGGGGGGTGGCTTTGCTGGAACCCATTTGGTAAATATTCATTTTTGGTGTACCTCATTATGAGATTTTGATTGAAGGTGGAGTTCTATTGAAGAGTTTTTTGATGTGAAGAGAATTTAATTCGAGATGGGGTGTTGCAGATATGTGATTTTGCATCAAGGTGGAGATGTTAAATTTGGGTGATACAAAATCACATTTAGATGGAACAAATATGCAAAATGGGAAAGTAAATATATTCAATATGGAATGCATAAATGCATTGATTGCATTTGCATGAGATGGATGCATGGATTATTTTCTTCCATATTTGCTATTGAGTCATTTGTTGCCATTGTAATTTGCCTCCATAATTTATTACCATATGATGGTGATTTGATTGATGACTCACATACATTTCACTGGCTATATATTGAGGGGTAGACTTCTTAGTAAACCCATCCTGGCCTAGAGCCGGTGATCCCCAATGGCGTCTCTTGTTGTTAAACCTGATTGAGGTTTGGATATGTAAACTCTTATTTTGTAATCTCTTGTAATCCACATGTGGAATAAAATCTCTCTCTTTTGAACTGGACGTACACTATCTCGATGATAGTGGAACCAGTATAAATATTGTCTCTTTTCTTCTTTATAGTTATTTACTATTTCTTTGTAGTAATAGAATAATTGCTATCAGATTAGTTTGATGTACGATTGGCAAATCTAGATCCTGCTTATTGTTCTTTCGCAATGGCGCAATTTCCCCAACAGATATTACAGCTTAAAGACACTTGTTTGACAATGTCAATATTACGATAAGTATTTTTTACTATTATATTTTATTCGTTCTACTGTGAGATATTTTATTGTGAGCTCTTATATGTTTTTTCTTTGTCTTTCTGTAGGATACCAAACAAGCCAACTTGGGTTTCAATAGACTTGGTTTTTAGCATTTTGCAAAAAAAATTGATCTGCGGAAATTTGGATTGTTACATTTGATATCAAAGCTCAGGTTTAGGATTCCTGTATAGATAGTAAGTGAACGTATTTGTATTTTTAAAATATAAATAAATAAATATCCATAAAGGAACCCACTAATTAGATGAAACAACACATGAAGGAAGTGGGGATGTCAGATTTGTACACTAAGAAAATGGTTATGGAAACCTGAGGATTATAGGCCCATATGTGGCAAAGAATGTAGAGTGTATAATATGTTTAAAAAAGATTCCATGTGTTAATATCCAAAAATTCTATATTCAGTTTGGTGGATTAGGCAGTAGAGTCTTGTAAATTGAAAAAGACAAAGAAAGAGAAAATGGACTAGGAATTTGAATATATATACACACACACACACACACACACACACACATTTGGCACAAAAGTGACGCTAGTCTTATTTTTCAATTTAGACATAGTTTCAGAGGAATTTGTGAAAAAGGGAAATTTTGGGCGAAGAAGTGTTATTTCGTGTAAATGATTTGAGAATGCAAAAGTTAGGAATCACTTTGTACTTCGTGCTACAATTATAATTTTGAAAGAACCTGAAAAAAAGTTAATAGAAAAATACTTCTAGAAGAATTTTCTAGTTTTAAATTGAAAAGTTTACGGTTTTGACAAATTTATTGGTTTGTAATATTAAGGATTTCATAAAAATATTTTTTGGGAAAGTTATGCAAACTTGTTTCTAAAAAGAATTACAAGCGTAAACAAAGTTGTAGGGTTAAGTAATATAAGTCGTTAAGAGAAAGCATAAGTATAAATGAATTAGCCATATGTGGGGAACAGGTGACATTGAGTGAAGGAAAATGTATAAGTTTTTTAAAGAGGACGGACTGTGACACACTTTAACTTGTTTGAATAAGAAAAATCATATGGTAAGTTTTTATGAATTGATGAGTTTGTAAGTAAATATGTTTTGTTAAAGTGACAAGGAATCGTGCAACAAAAGAGGTGTACAAGATATGGGTGAAGCATCGTATTTTTTGTTACCTATTTCGACAAAGAAATGAAAAAAATTTGAATTTTCCTTGTTACTTTACACAAAACACAAAAGTCCTTTTCAAAAACAGATTCGTACAGACTTAATCTTATTAATCCCTCTTGAAAAAAGGTATAATAAATAAATAAGAGATTCAACTAAGTTAAAGTGCATAATCCTACCTTCTCTAATTTTAACTTTTGAGAAAAGTTTTGAGAATATTAAATTTTATTGAATTAAAGATAATTTAATGAGGACGGTCCCATTAGTGTGTATGGAAAATTGGTAATTATTTTAGGAAATTATTTTAGTATGTGAGAAAACCTTAGCATTTTGAGTGGTAATCACAAGAGTAGTTGCAAAAAGGGAAATTGTAAACAATAGAAGGTTATGTAGTGATGTAAGAGAATTGAGAAAAAGAAAATTCTAAAAAAAAAATCTAGTGGTTATTGTTCAATGAAAAGAAATTAAAAGTAAATTTAAATCTTGTATGGTTTAAGGGAAGAGGATAAAGAGGAAATGAATAGGAAAGAACAAGTTAGATTCTTAAAAGAAAAATTATGACATGGTTTGAAATTAATAGAAATCCTTTTTCTATACTTCTTGAGGAAATAGGTAGGTTTGACATGTTATCTCAATTTATGATGGAATGAGAACCAGTGATATGCGACATAAATTTGTAAAAAGTGGTAGATAGAAAGGGGGAGCACTATGGTTGTAAAGATTTAATGATGTGAACCTTTGTATGTCAAAGAGACGTGGTCCTAGGCCTCTAAGTCCTAGTAGATAGCCACATTTAGTCGTTGTATCTTTTACCTAGTAGTTATTGCACTATAGCAAGTTTTCTTTAAATATAGATTTGCACTGCTATGTAGTGTTCTATTTTACTATAGAAAAATAGAATAGTTCGGTTGATATATTTTCTAGGTGTTTGTAATAATCACCAGATAAGAACAAAAACATAGGATATTACAAATAAAATAAAAATGAAAGCAAAATATGAACAACTAAAAGAAAAGTAAATAAAGTTTACAGAAAGCAATGAAGACGAACTGCAATAAATGAGAACAATAAAAGAAAATGAATCCTTCCAAAATAAGTTTGGAAAACTGAAAATGATTTTTTTTCCTTATGTATATTATGGTTGGAATAGAAAGCAGAAATTTTTGTAAGGTTAGCTATTAAGGTTTCCAAGTATGGGGAAAAAGGTGCGTAAAAGTGGATGGTAAATATGCCATTTTCCATTTTCTATCTTTTTTATAACATAAAAAATTGAATTAAAAAAAAATAGATATCTCTGCAATTCGTCAATTTAAAGTTGATTTGTAGGGTTTGTATGCAAAAATTGGAAGAACTGCATTCTTACTTTGTAAGAGTACGGGAAAATTGAATGAAAAAGTATTTTTAAATTTCAAAATATTGCATTTATATAGAAATTTCTAGTATATTTAATATGTGTGCATCATGTTTTCAAAAGGTTTTCAATAAAAATTTGCATTCATATAGGAGGTACCGCTTAGGTATTCATTACATTTATATATTTTTACGTTGTGTTATACTTTGCACAAGTGCACAAATGGCTGCAAAATTGGATGTACACATTACGGTTGCAAACTATGGGATAAATTACATAATTTTACCCTTACTAAATTTTAGCGAAGAAATTTCACCTAAGGGTGGGAGAATGTAACTCCCCCATTTTTATACAATTAAATAACTAAAAACTTACAAATAGTGAAAAATATGTATTTTTGCAATTGTCAGAATTAAGTTACGAGAGTTGCATCATTGCATCCGTGGCTATTTTGATTTTTTTTCTTTCATATAAAGTTTGTACAAATTGGAGCTAATATAAATAAGTTTCAAATATAATTTGGAATTCAAATGTTGAGCCTATGTATGTAATAGAAAAAAATTAAATAAAATGGAATTTATGAGTAATAAATAAATCATACAGAAAGAATTCATATATAACTGATTAACAGGAATAATCGTTGTTGCTAAAAAGGGAAATTTATTTTAATGCAGGCAATTAAGATAGAATTCAAATACATGTATATGTACAGTTAAAAGGTGTTATTCTTTATTATACCTCATTAATGGTAATTAAGTGGTGAGGTTAGTTCACACTAAAAGATATGTATGTACATGTGGTAGACAAATTAATAGAAAAATGTACAATTCTATAATGAACATTAATAAGAAAGAAAAGGGACTTTAGTTGTCATTTATTGAATGTAGTCGCCATAATTAAAACATACTATGCCATAATTAAAACATACTACAAGTGAATAAAATAGCACTTGGCAAATACTTCCATACATTTTGAAAGATAATATAACGGTGTATGCACACAAAAAGAAAGTATGTGTAGAATACATTAAATAATAACATACATATATTAATTTACAATTGATGCAATCAATCAATTAAGAAACTAATCAAGTAAGCGCAAATTAATGAAACAGAGAAACATATATATCATTTACTTGGGTAATGAATTGGAAGTTTAAATAAGTAATTTGTAAATGTGTGTTTTTTTTTTGGCAAGGCCGACGGGGTTGAATGGACCCCTACCATTTTTATTAATGTATCGGGAAAAGAGAGAGGAACAACACACACAAGATTACATAGAAATATGATACACTACAACATTGGAAACAAAGAATACACAAAAACAATATAACCAAATTAGTTGAGACTTCGCATGACCCCCAGATCAAAAGTAAAGCTCAAAAGCTTAGACCATTTCTAACCTCCATCCATACACTTTTTTGTCAGTTGCTCCAAGCTCTTAGCCTCAGCAGGTTTGAACACTCTACAATTTCTCTCCCTCCAGATTGAAGCTATGAATTTTTTTTAGAATAAAGCACAGTAATCGTCCGTTGTTACTTTTCCTACTAGTCTGCTTCTCCATGTTTCTCCATTCCACAATACTGTTACGATTGGCACTACGTCTCTTGATCAAGTGCATAAGTTCTGTCTAGATTTTAAAGGTGATTGAACATTCCAAGAAAAGGTGTTGAAGTGTCTCTACTTTGTCATTGCATAGCATACAAGAGGAGTCTATCTACATACCACGTTCCAGCAATATGTCTTTAGTTAAAACTGCTTTGTTGACAACTTTCGAAAGGAGCAGATTCTCCTTGGCACCATTGTCATAGTGCCAAATCTTCCTATTCCAACTGCACCTTACCATAGAATCGTGACCTATCAAATTCTTTTACATGCTCTTTATTTCATACAACCTTTCCTCCTTACCCTACTTCGTGTTGCTATTTGATCCTTCATCGACCTTGATATTGTGAGCTTCACTCCATAGCTGGTTGACCTTCGGCACAACTATCATTGGCATAGAGATTACAGCTGCACTAATAAAATGGCATGCATATGCATTACGACTAATCCCAGTGACCTCCATTTCCATGTTCGTTAACATTCTAGCCAGTATTTGGCCATTCGATAACCACAGATCATACCATAGACTGACGTTCGAGCTGCGTTTGACTCTATACTAGAAGTGCGGCAGTAGTAGCTCATGTAGCCTTAAAATGCTATGCCAGGTCCACGATAACTTTTGCGGTTGAGCCATGGACTAGAAGTTTCTTCCTCTAATGACATGCACAACCAACCACTCCACCCAAAGACTAGGAGTTAGGTTAAGGAAACTGTCGAAATGCTTTGTAATCGTAGCTTCGTTCCATTTAGAGATGTTCATTATTCCAAGACTACCCTTGCATAAAGGCTTTTCAGACATTTTAAATGAAATAGGGGCGTGATATTTACCTTCCATTTGCCCAGTCCGAACGAATCTCATGATAGCAGATCTAATCATATTAACTAGTTTGGTTGGCAAAATGTAGGTTCGAGCCTAGTAGACTTGCATGGAGAACACAACCGCTTTGACCAACATGAGAAGGCCAGCCTGACTAAGAAGTCTACTCGTCCGGAATGACATTCTAGCGGTAATTCTACTAAACAGGGGCATGCACTGAATAGTGGTAATCTTAGCGGTGGTCAGCGGGAGGCCAAGATAGGTTATGGTGTCTCTGCTAATTTGAAGAATAGCTGAGATTACGTTCATTTGATGGCTGTTGAGACCTGCAGTTATCATATCAGATTTTGCGAGATTAACCTTTAGGCCCGTCATTTCACAGAATCGCCGTAAAGTTTCAAGAATGTTGCCAATTGTTCCTGGATCGGGCATGCAAAAGATCATAAGATCGTCCGCAAACATAAGGAAGGATATTTTGGCTCATCACATTTGGGGTGGAGCTTAATTAAACCATGGTCTATTTTGTTGTTTAGCATTTGAGTAAGGAGCTCCATAATCATTATAAAGATGTATGCGGAAAGTGGGTCGCCTTGTCTGATACCACATTTGCTAGGAAAAAAGCCAACTGGAGCACTATTCAGCAAAATAGAGAACATCGGAGAGGAGATGCAAGAAAGAATCCAAGTGACAAACGAGTGAGGGAAGTACATGTAACTCAACACTCTGACGATGGTGTCCCATTGTAGAATGTCAAAGATTTCATAATATCCAGCTTAAACATAATGCGTGGAGATATGCTACTGCTCGTATAACCATTGAGGAGCTCCTAAGACAGAAGCACATTGTCAAGAATGTTCCTACAAGGGAGAAACGCAACTTGGTTGGAAGATATAATAGATGGCAACATAGCTTTGAGTTTAGTTGCTATAACTTTGGAGAGACACTTGTATATCGTATTACACCAAGAAATGGGATGATAGTCAGAGACACCAGTGGCATTTTCAGACTTGGGGATAAGAGCTAGGTTTGTATTGTTGAATGATGAGTTCATTTTAGCAGTCCTGAAGAAGTGTTAAATTGCATTACAGACCTCTAAATGAACATGGCTCCAGCATTTTTGATAAAAATAAGCATTGAATCCATCTAGTCCGCAAGATGAGTTACTGTTGAGGGAGTGTTGGATCTAGATTAACCCTAGAGGGGGTGAATAGGGTTTATTAAAAATTATCGTAGAGTTCAAATATTACAAGATATTAAAAACTATTCACAGATCACAGATTATAGAAAAAACTGAAATGCAAAAAGTAAATGACACAAGATATACCCAGCTTCGGCAAAATCCTGCCTACTGCTGCATTCCTAAGGTTTCTACTAGGTGATAGAACAAATCCCGCATACAAGACCATGTACACTTGCAATCCCTACTCCTATTCTAACCCTACGTTCAAAACCCTAGACTGGTCTATATCCACTAGACCAGATTATCCCTAGTTTTACGGACACTAGTAATCCGTCAGTTAATCCCTAACTTATTCCCCCTAGATTTTATAGAACTAGAAAAACTGTTCAGCTGATTTACAACAGAAAATAAAAAAATAATACAAAATAAAAATAAAAACAAAAAAACTAACAGCCTAGGAGTTAAAGATAAGGGTTATCCCCTTTGTAAATTATGGCCAGCCCACTTCATTTGTTTTTGCCCGATTGCTTTGTCCTCTAAAAAAAGGCGGCTAATTAATTCTAGGGTTTCTCTGAAATCCTTCCCCAAATCAGATTGATGATGTGATAAAAGGCTCTGGATGTTGGTCTCTGAAGGTTCGAATGCTTTGTTGCTCCCGTTCTTCGATTGATTTGGCTTGGAATAACTTGCGATCGAAACTGTGAGTAATATCAATCGAGCATTTGATTTTGCTCTAGAATTTTTGTTGTTGGTTTTTCGATACTGCCTGTGATGGATATCGTGTTTAAAATAAGATTATATAATCCTATTAAAACGCTCTGTTTTCGTGTACGATGACTTGGTCTGGTTTTTGCGTCTGTTTCCACTTTTACCTTGCCTTGATTTTTTTAATTCACGAATTGATAAACTCTGCATGTTATAAAACAATCCCTTGCCATATATTCCAGAAAGGTTACCAAAAGTTACTTTCCCTTTTTTTGCTCAAAATTTCTATGATGAAAAAAAAAACAAAAACAAACTGAAAGTTTTAACACTGATTTTATGCTTGCCAAAACAGATTGAATTGTCATTGAATTTTCGGCTTTAAGGCTAGGCTTGAGTTTATCCCATTTTTCACTTGCATGCAATATTCTGGAATCTGTTTGAAACTTGCCAAATAATGAACCATGAATTTCTTGAGCATTTTTGGAAAAAGATTTGTAATTTCCACTAAATGATAGAATTGCACATAAACTTCTCTCCAGTTTTATATTTCTTTATTGTTGCCTTGTTCCACTTTTATTGGTTGACTTGTGTGCACCTTTGCTTGAACTATTTTGTATCCATATATACATGCTAAAATAATTGTTCAAAACTGGAAAGTGTTTTTCCCTTCTTGAAACAGTCCTGACCCTCTGCTTTAATGCTTTGTATTTGGTCATATCGGCTAAATTTCTAGAAATCAAAATTTAATCCTAGATTTGCATTGTGATTTATTGCTCATGTAATTTTACCACTTACCTTAATTTCTTGCCTAAGACCAGTGGTGACATTTCATTTCTGGAATCACATGAATTTTCCTATGTACTTGCTGTTGAATTCATTCACGAGTATTCTGACTGTGTATATTCAAATTTGCATGCTTACCTGATTTGTAGCACCACTTACATACCTGAGTAAAAGTTGTTTTGTCATTGCTAGAACTGGTTGTCTACACTTGTATACACTCATATGCACCATGAATGAACAATGAATTCATTTGTACCATAAAAGCTGATTCACTTAGCTGCTTCCATGCTGGACCATGAATAGAAAACTAGTTTAATCTCACCATGAATTTGCTGCTTGAATCTTTATGCTTTGTGTTCCGAACCATCCTTTTAAGCTGTCCATATCCTTGGACCTTTAATCTTTGAATGTTGATTAGATGTACATGAGCTGCCTTGTTGACCCCTTGCACCAATTTTTCCCTGTTCAATGTTCTTGGCCTAGAACCATATTTGAACATATATTTGCATGTATGTATGAACTGCTGTATTGAAATTGAGCACTGTCTTGTGCATGTTTTCTTGACATGAATACTACTGTGTCTTTCTAGCTTTTTTTAAATGTCTCCATGCTTTCACTTGAGCCCTGTGTATACATGAACACCTTTGTGCCATTTGATTACTGTTTTGGTGCATTTGTCATTTTAAAAGAAAAACATGTCGTCATCTTCTTGTGCTTGGCCCCTGCATGAACATATTATCACCATTTCTTATTTCCTGTGTTGTGTACACACAATGTTGCGATGTACACCAGTTTATATGTCTTGATCTTTATTATGCTGAAACATTATTTGTTGATTTGTTTCATTTGGCACTTTGTTGCCTCGACCATTCTGCTTTGTACTTTGAGATGCATCACAAGTGCCATATGTAGTTTGCACTTTGGCTTGTGTATAAGTGATCTGCCATGTTTGTCCATACCTTTGGGACTGATCTGAAATCTGAACTTTAACTCGACTATTTCCATGTATATGTTTCCATTGCATTATTTATGTTGAGTGCTCGACCATTTTGACCAAATTGGCTTGACCTATTTGCATGTTGATTTGCATTGTGCACTGAGTCGAGATGGTCTATGTGGCTACTCCTCAGTTGCACACTGATTGGCAAGGCAGTGCACATGTGTATATCTATACACGTGTGTACATGCAGCAATCAAACAACATTTCCTGTCCCTGTACTATACGTATATAAACTGACTAGACATAGATCAGATCAAGTCTTGAAAAATGATGAGAAACACACTAGAAATCTGAGGCAAATAAAATTTTAAAAATAAAATTTATATTCACATGTATTTTGAAAATTATTCTTGTCCCATATACTCTGTGTATGTGTTTTTCTGTATATGAAAGGTATGGAAATGATGACTGGACTGATAGCGAAGATGTTGTGAAAACAAAAGACTAAAGACAGTGAATGAAGCAGTGTCAGTAAATGTGTTTGTATATATATGATTTGTATAGATAAAGTGACTGTATGAGTGTTGTAGAGAGAATTGTACTGATATTTGTAATAAACAAGTTTGAATGAAATAAAATATTATTTTATTGTGTTCAAACAAACTTGTCTATCATATTTAATTTATTTACAAGTACAATATCATATGTAATATCTGTGAATGTGTACAAATAGTGGAGTCATATAATTTGTAGTGTTTGAATGTTGAAATATAATATTTTATTTAAATAAAATACTGTGTGAGTGTATGAAATTCTGTACAGTCGTATTCTATTTAAATATAAATATTATATTCATGTCTGTGATGTTATATAACAGTGCAATAACAAACACATTTATATTAATATATATTTGGTTGTTATCATCAAACAAAAATCATATAATTGTGTATACAGCACCGTTATATACAACAATCTCCCCCTTTTGATGATGACAAACAAATATGAAGATTTTGAATATAATAAATGTGTTTGAGAGTGAAGAATTGAACTCCCCCTATATGAAAGCTCCCACTACAACAAAAACTCCCCCTATAACTGTGCATGAGTGAAGAAACATGAAACTTGAATAAATTTTCAAAATTAAAAATATTTATAAAATATTCACCCTTAATTAAAAATCTCAATCCATTCTCCCCCTTTTGTTATCATCAAAAGGATATAGAATTTAAAATATACCTAAAAAATGACTAATAACTATAATTTCAGCTGAAGAGGAAGAGCGATCACCATAAATCTCAATCAGTCAAACAAAAATCTTAATAAACTGAGAATAGGTAGAGTTTAAAAAATATGAATATTTTCCAGTTATTTCCAAAAGAATAATATAAAATTGAGCACAAAATCAGTGATGGATTTGGACTATAATTATTAATTCAATTTAAGTGACAAAATTGAATATTCTCAAATCCCAATATCTATCAATCAACAAACCATAATACATCATAAGATTTCAACACATCTCATAGATTAGAATAAGGATTGATAGGCTGGTTTTTATATACAAAGTAGAATTTCAAATTAATTTCAATTTAGCATATTATTTCTTTTTCTTTTATTTTTATTTAAGAGCACACTGACCACGCATAACCAGAGTTTGGATTTTTAAATAAGGTCAGTCGCAGCTTAAATTATAAGTTGTCTCATAACCATACATGACCAGAGCTTCGATTTTTAAATGAGGTTAGAGACACACTTGTGTATTAATTATATTTATTATTTTCACCATTTAAAGAAAAACTCCTCAATATATAAAACTAATATATGAATGATAGAAAATGGGGTAAGCACGGAGATGGACTGTGAAATAAATTTCTAAATTAATTATATTATGAAATATGCTCGACTGTACTGTGGTCATTGAAAATTTTCAATTATCACTAATTCTGAATAATAACATAGTCCCATTTCTGTCACAAATATTTCCACTGTTTATTCAAAAGGATTTTAAAACATATTAACTTTCCATATTAATATAAAATTATCATGGATGGCAGAAAGATGATAGATAAAGGAGATGATCGTGAAATAATTACCAATTTAAAGATATTATAATAAATGTTCAACCATCATGAAAATTTTAAATAAAGTCTTCTCTTGTTGTGAAATATTCTGCAGTCACAATTCATCACAATTTCAAAATCTGATAATAATTTTGATGAATTATAAATACAGTTCAATTTGGATATTGGTTTCAATTTCTGAATGAACAATCAATAAATAATTTTAAAGTTGAAAATCAATTACAAGAGGAAATTGAAAAGATCCATACAATACAAGAGGGATTAAAAAAATATATACAAAAAAATTCTGCACTACTGATATCTGTCGGTGTCTCTATTATGAGGATTGTAACAAAGCACATGAAACAAAATAAGAGTATCACAGATGAAAGAATTTTAAGTCCAATGCCTAAGCAGACACGATAACAGATTATGTGCATGTATCAGAGCAGCAAACAGATGATTCCAAAACAAACATTTTTCAAAAACAGTATCAAATAAACACAGAAATCAATAGTACAGCAGACATGTCAGAGGATGTTTTTGATGGTCACAAAAAAAAATGATTCATGATTTAAGATTTTGAAAATATTGTTTATTTTAAATCGTTTGATGGAATTTGAAAATATCAGACTTCAACGAATCAATCACACTGGATTATTAATTTCAAATTCAAGATATGTGTGTGATTCAATAAATCAATAATTTCAAATGATTTAAACAAACAGATATTCATATCAAATAATCATGTAATAACAGTGAATTTTAAGACCATATTTTCAGAGAAATTTTCACAAGTATTTCTGACAAGTACAGGAGTAATTTCAGATCATTTACATCAAGATTAAAAGAAATTCGTGATCTAAAATTTTTTAAAAATAATTTATTTGAAATAACTTGAATCAGTGTCAAGTTTTGAGATATAATGAATCAGTCACACAAGGTTGATAATTTCAAATCTAAGAGGTGTGTGAGATTCAAAATATCAAGAATTTCAACTGATTTCAAACAAACAAATTTCAACATAATGATCATGAATAAGGATGAAATTCAAGATGTATCACTATGATTTAAGACGGAACTTAATATCTAAGCCAATCCAAAAATCTATGAAATTATCACAACTGATAAATATTGGTGTGCTGTAATGAGTATATTATTTCAAGCTTTTATAAAATGAATTAGTGAAAACTCAAAACAGCAGTGATGTGTGAAATTTCATTAATTATTCAGATCTTCAAAAATTTAGAATTCAAAACAACAGTGTTCCAGATATGACAAGAATACATCTACGCTGTTATGAATTCAGAAATCAGAAAATAAACTTCAAAACTATTGCAAATATTTACAGTTTGAATTCAAGATCTGGAAATTATTAAAACATCAGAGTTCTACTCAAATAAAATCGAACTTCCAGAAGATCATTAGTACTGCAACTGGAAGTTAAGAAATTACAAGAAAAAATTACTATGATATGATAGTGACAAATTAAAACAAAAGAGATAATGAAAATAAACAAAAGGGACAGAAGGAGAAATAAACAAAAAAATTAAAAGCAGTGAATATTTACAAAGGTGAGTTTAGAGATCATACCAGAATCCTATGTAAATAAGAATCTCTAACTCAATAGACTTGGCCAACTTCAAATGATTCAATGAGATGAGGCAGTTTGATTTCAGATTCTCTTTAGCAAAGCAGTTCCTTAGCCATCTTCGGTACCTAACTGTTAAGAGGGTTGAGTGGTCTAACGGAAGTAGTAAAACCACTCATAGTTTTGTTCACATCTTTTGGTACCCAAATCTGTTTGTATAACAATCCGTTAGAATCAACTAGAGTACCCTTTGGAACCCAAACTCGTTTAGTTTTTCCAAAAATCATTTTATTTCTTTTGGGGTCCACAGCTATTCAACTGGATTGTTATCAAACCAATTCTTGTCTCGTTTGTGATTTAAAACCTTTTGGAATTTTTAAAGTTCAAATTTTCAGAAAGATCCTTTTTGAAGAAACTTAAAGGAAAATCACAAGAATTCAATTTTTCAAAATCATTTGTTTTCCCAAAACCAAAACCATTCCAATTACCAGAAGAAACTTGATTTTTCAGCAGCATATTCAAAGATTTTTCTCCAGTAGAAAAACGTTTCAAACTCAACTCAAGACTATTGATTTTTGATTTCAAAAGATCATTCTCAATTAAAAGCTTCTTAGTTTTGATTTTAGACTAAGAAATTTCAGTATCAAACTGTTTTTGTTTTTCAATCTCAAAAATCTTGAAATCCTTAATTTCATTTTCAAGCTCTTTTAAAATCAAATCTGTTTTCAAACAACTTTGTTTTTCAGCAATATCATGTTTGGAATTTTTGGTATCCTTAAAATTTATAAATTCCTTTTGTAAACAATTGTTTGCATCTTTCAGCTCAATCTCGTTATCTTTTAAAATTAGAATTCCTTCTTCAAGCCTTTGAATGTTATTATTGAGTTAAGCGAGATCTGTTTTAATTTCAAACAATTTTTACAATATGAATTTTCAAATTTCATGATATTTAAAAAATTTAATTCCAAACATTGATTTTTTCTAGTCAACTCTAGATTCTTAGATTTCAAAAATTTATTTTTCAGCTGGAGTTTATCAACAGATTTAGTTAAATCAGCACAAAAATAAACCACATCTTCATAAGAGAAATTTTCTATTTCATTGTCTATTGAGTCTCCATCAGCTGATCCATCTGAGTTATCTTCTATAAAAACTGTCAAGCATAGATATGAAGTTGAGTTGTCATTATGGGGTTTTGAGCAGTCGTCACACTTTCCAAACAACGTGCTGAGAGTTTTCCAAATATCCAGCGTTGTTAAACAATGTGAGATAACTTTTAATTGATCCTTACCAAGAAAAGAACAAATAATATGCATAACACGTGCATATAAAACTTTATTCCTCTTATCTAATATATCTCCCAAATTTTCAATAATATTTCAATATTCAAAATTAACAGATTTTAAATATAATTCAAAATTTGATCTCTAAATTAAAAAATCTGTCCCATTGAAAATAATTGGAATATCACTGGACTGACTCTCAGAAGACTGATAACTAGGATGACCCATGACTCTAGAGTTAACAGAATACCTGCTCTGATAACACATGTTGGATCTAGATTAACCCTAGAGGTGAAGGGATAGGGTTTCTTGAAAATTATCGTAGAGTTCAGATATTGCATGATATTAAAGACTATTGACAGATCACAGATTATAGCAGAAACAGAAATGCAGAAAGTAAATGACACAATATATACCTAGCTTCGGCAAAATCCTGCCTACTATTGCATTCCTAAGGTTTCTACTAGGTGATAGAACAAATCCCGCATACAAGACCATGTATAGTCGCAATCTCTGCTCCTATTCTAACCCTATGCTCAAAACCCTAGACTGGTCAATATCCACTAGACCAGATTATCCCTAGTTTAATAGATACTAGTAAACTGTCAGTTAATCCCTAACTGATTCCCCCTAGATTTTTTAGACCTAGAAAAACTGTTCAGACGATTTACAACAGGAAAAAAAACAATACAAAATAAAAATAAAAACAAAGAAACTAAAACTCTAGGAATTAAAGATAAGGGTTATCCCCTTTGTAAATTATGGCCGGCCCACTTCATTTATTTTTGCCCGATTGCTTTGTCCTCTAAAAAAATGGCGGCTAATTAACTCTAGGGTTTCTCTGAAATCCTCCCCCAAATCAGATCGATGATGTGATAAAAGGCTCTGGATGTTGGTCTCTGAAGGTTCGAATGCTTTGTTGCTCCCGTTCTTTGATTGATTTGGCTTGGGATAACTTGCGATCGAAACTGTGAGTAATATCAATCAAGTATTCGATTTTCCTCTAGAATTTTTGTTGTTGGTTTTTCGATACTGCCTGTGATGGATATCGTGTTTAAAATAGGATTATATAATCCTATTAAAACTCTTTGATTTCGTGTATGATGACTTGGTCTGGTTTTTGCGTCTGTTTCCACTTTTTCCTTGCCTCGATTTTTTTAATTCATGAATTGATAAACTCTAGACGTTATAAAACAATCCCTTGCCATATATTCCAGAAAGGTTACCAAAAGTTACTTTCCCTTTTTTTGCTCGAAATTTCTATGATGAGAAAAAACAAATTGGAAGTTTTAACACTGATTTTATGCTTGCCAAAACAGATTGAATTGTCATTGAATTTTTGGCTTTAAGGCCAGGCTTGAGTTTATCCCATTTTTCACTTGCATGCAATATTCTGGAATCTGTTTGAAACATGCCAAATAATGAACCATGAATTTCTTGAGCATTTCTGGAAATAGATATGTAATTTCCCCTGAAATGATAGAATTGCACATAAACTTCTCTCCAGTTTTGTATTTCTTTATTGTTGCCTTGTTCCACTTTTATTGGTTGACTTGTGTGCACCTTTTCTTGAACTATTTTATATCCATATATACATGCTGAAATAATTGTCCAAAACTGGAAAGTCTTTTTCCCTTCTTGAAATAGTCCTGACCCTCTGATTTAATGCTTTGTATTTGGTCATATAAGCTAAATTTCTGGAAATCAAAATTTAATCCTATATTTGCATTGTGATTTATTGCTCATGTGATTTTACCACTTACCTTAATTTCTTGCCTAAGACCAGTAGTGACATTTCATTTTTGGAATCACATGAATTTTCCTATGTACTTGCTGTTGAATTCATTCACAAGTATTCTGACTGTGTATATTCAAATCTGCATGCTTACCTGATTTGTAGCACCACTTACATACTTGAGTAAAAGTTGTTTTATCATTGCTAGAACTGGTTGTCTACACTTGTATACACTCATATGCACCATGTATGAACAATGAATTCATTTGTACCATAAAAGCCGATTCACTTAGCTGCTGCCATGCTGAACCATGAAATAAAAAACTGGTTTAATCTCACCATGAATTTGCTGCTTGAATCTTTATGATTTGTGTTCCGAACCATCCTTTTGAGCTATCCATATCCTTGGACCTTTAATCTTTGAATGTTGATTAGATGTACATGAGCTGCCTTGTTGACCCTTTGCACCAATTTTGCCATGTTCAATGTTCTTGGCCTAGAACCATATTTGAACATATATTTGCATGTATGTATGAACTGCTGCATTGAAATTGAGCACTGTCTTGTGCATGTTTTCTTGACATGAATACTGCTGTGTCTTTCTAGCTTTTTTAAAGATGTCTCTATGCTTTCACTTGAGCCCTGTGCATACATGAACACCTTTGTGCCATTTGATTACTGTTTTGGTGCATTCGTCATTTTAAAAGAAAAACATGCCATCATCTTCTTGTCCTTAGCCCCTGCATGAACATGTTAGCACCATTTCTTATTTCCTGTGTTGTGTACACACAATGTTGCCATGTACACTAGTTTATATGTCTTGATCTTTATTATGCTGAAACATTATTTGTTGACTTGTTGCATTTGGTACTTTGTTGCCTCGACCATTCTGCTTTGTACTTTGAGATGCATCACAAGTGCCATATCTTGTTTGCACTTTGTCTTATGTATAAGTGATATGCCATGTTTGTCCATACCTTTGGGACTGGTCTGAAATCTGAACCTTAACTCGACCATTTCCATGTATATGTTGCCATTGCATTATTTACGTTTAGTGCTCGACCATTTTGACCAAATTGGCTTGACCTATTTGCACGTTGATTTG
The DNA here is from genome assembly GCA_030737875.1 of Allium sativum. Taxonomy (NCBI): domain Eukaryota; kingdom Viridiplantae; phylum Streptophyta; class Magnoliopsida; order Asparagales; family Amaryllidaceae; genus Allium; species Allium sativum. Next base: position 4,187 of record JASFAX010006991.1, on the reverse strand, counting down.
CATTGTGCACTGAGTCGAGATGGTCCATGTGGGTACTCCTCAGTTACACGTTGATTGGCGAGGCAGTGCACACATGTATATCTATACATGTGTGTATATGCAGCCATTAGACAAGATTTCTTGTCCCTGTACTATACATATATAAACTGATTAGACACAGATCAGATCAAGTCATGAAAAATGATGAGAAACACACCAGAAATCTGCGGCAAATAAAATTTTAAAAATAAAATTTTTATTCACATGCATTTTGAAAATTATTTCTATTCCATATAATGTGTGTGTGTTCTTGTATATGATAGGTATGAGGATGATGACTGGACTGATAGTGAAGATGCTATGAAAACAGAAGACTAAAGACAGTGAATGAAGAAGTGTCAGTAAATGTGTTTGTATATATATGATTTGTATAGACTAAGTGACTGTATGAGTGTTGTACAGAGAATTGTACTGATATTTGTAACAAACAAGTTTTAATGAAATAAAATATTATTTTATTGTGTTCAAACAAACTTGTCTATCGTGTTTAATTTATTTACAAGTACAATATCACGTGTAATATCTATGAATGTGTACAAATAGTGGAGTCATATAATTTGTAGTGTTTGAATGTTGAAATATAATATTTTATTCAAATTAAATACTGTGTGAATGTATGAAATTCTGTATAGTCGTATTCTATTTAAATATAAATATTATATTCTTGCCTATGATGTTATATAACAGTGCAATAACAAACACATTTATATTAATATATATATTTGGTTGTTATCATCAAACAAAAATCATATAATTGTGTATACAACACCGTTATATACAACAGGGAGAACATCGCATTTCTAATTTCTTCGAAGTTCACTACGTCGCTCAAGGACTGATCATCTTCATTGGATAAATTTGGTAAGACGTATGGATCAATAGGTTCAATGTCAGGATGAAAGTCATCCCTGTTCCCCAGCACATCTGAAAAGTATTTTATAAAAGCATTCTCAACTTCAAATTGGGTATTAACAAACTTATCGTCTTGATCGACAACGATAATAAGGTTTTTTTTGTTGTGCTTGTCTCTAAGCGTTTCCTGAAAGAAAGCGCTGTTGATGTCGCCTTCGAGCTTCTATTTCAGTCTTGCTTTTTTTCTAATCATAGCGGCTTCAGTTTCAAGTGCATCCTGGTATTGTTTTGTGATAATTATCTCTGTATAGGAGTGATTAGGATTAGCGTGATCGTTCATCATAACGGTTTGTATCTCGTCGAGTTTGTTTCTCGAGTATGTCGTTTCCTTATTGCCTTTTCCAAATTTATGGATGGACCAGGGACTTAGTATATGCTTGACCTCCTTTAGTTTTTGCTGCAAAATATACAAAGGTTTACCATATTTTGATCTCCCCCAGGCTTCTAGAAATACCTCTAGAAAATCAGGTTCATTGACCTAGGAGATTAAAAAAAAAAACTAGAGGATTTTTCATGACATGTCCATTGAGGTTGAGGATAAGAGGAGTATGGTCAGAGAGTACAGGAGGTGGAAGGTTATAGGTGATGGTAGGCCAAACACTGGGAGTAACCTGGTTATAAAATGCATGATCTATAAGCGAGAAAGTTCTCGGACCAGATCTACTAGAGTTATTCCAGGAGAAAGGGAGACCAGTCCGCCTAATGTTAACCAAACAACTAATGTCAGTGGCATTTTTCAGCGGAAGGATTTCAGACGGGGATAGAAGATTGCCATCAGTATGTTGCAAGACCTCGTAGCAGCAGTTGAAATCTCCCATAATAATCCAGGGAAGGGAAGTTAGACTGAGTGAGGGGATTTCATTAAGGAGGGATTACCTGATATTGAGGTAATACGTAGCATACATGACGGTCAAGTGGAAGGATATTTGGTCGGAGAGGAAAAGAGAACTACAGTGAATCATTTGGGATGTTGAGCGGATGGGTGTTATTTGGAATAGCTTGGGATTATAAAGAAACATAATTCTGCCATAGGGTGCTTCGGTAAGGTTTTGTAACATATTCCACATTGGTTTATATTTCGACGCTCTTAAGTTTAAGGAATGGTTGAGTTTAGTCTCAACCAAGGGAAGGAAATATATATTGTTTTTAGTGATCAGGTTTTTACATTGATCAAGCTTTGTACCTTTGTGACATCCTCTGATGTTCCACGCTCCAAGGGTTTTCGACATTGATTAAACTGATGGGGGAATGGATAGCTCTTTTCTTACTTCTTAGCCTGTACGAGCAAGGTACCGAGGCAGAAGTGCTCTTCTTTTTGGCTTTTTCCTTGTTGTAGTTAATGGGAATAAAGGAATCCAATGGAGGAGATTTAAATGCCATAGGTGTAATGATTTCAGCATATGGGTGTTTGACAGGAGTAATTAAAGGAGGAGGTGGTATTTCTTGTATGTTAGGCTGTGATGGCAAGGGAGTGGTGGTTCGTTCATGCATGGGTTTGCTGACATTTTTGTCATTTAAGTGGTTGTTATTTGCATGGGAATTGAATGCAGAGGTAGGTAGGAGAACTACCACAAGCGTAGGAGCATCGTTATTGTTATTGTCCTTATTTACTTCATAGTTGTTTTTGGAGCTAGCTATGTCTCCACATTTGTCTCTATCATTCACGTCCATACTAGCTTGTTACAAACCTTCCATAACTATGTCATTAATCATGTCAAAGATTCTTATCCCTTTATTTCTTTCATCAGCATTGACAGTACAGATAACCTTATTTTGCATAGCAAAATAAGGAAAAGGCATCATAATGTCTTGTTGTAGCACTTCTTCCAGAGATGGACATTTTATACAGCTAATATCATCCATACCTTGTTCATCTAGTTCTTGAATGAATCGTTGTTCTTCATCTAGATCGACAGCTTCACGTTCAATTTCACCTTCCTCAAGTATCCCAAAACTGTTGGCAGTTTCAATCTCCTTGTTTATCCTTGGCACACTAAGCCCACTCACCACATTAGTCCCACTCACCATGTTTCGTACGTCACATACTTCATGTATTCCGCGATTGTTATTTGACACATTTATTTTGTCCTTTCTCATCACATTGTTTCCAGTCTCCACATTTGCCACATTTGAATTGCCTCTGCTAGTTGCTGCTTTCAATGTATTATTTCTTCTATTTGAAACTACTTGCCACCTTTGATTGTTTTGTTCATTATCGTTGGGGCTCTATACGTTAGCTGTTCACGTGGCGGAGCAATGTTACTCACTGTTTCTTTACCTTTATATTGCTTGACCATGTTCACTTTTGTCTCAACTCTTTCACTTCTATCACAATTCACTATTCGATGACCAAAGGCTTTACAAGTTACACACATATCAAGTTTCCACAGGCACTCAATATATATTCTTTGCACTCCTCCCTCTAAGGTTTTAACTAAAAAATCGTGCACGAGTTCCTTATCTGGTTCAATTTCAATCAGACATTTGGCATGTTGGATTCGTTCTCTAGTCTCCGTCTTAGCGTCCATACAAAGCAGTTTTCCTAGTCTACAAGAAAGCCAATTGATACCAAAGTTCGACCAAACGAAGAGAGAAATGTTATACAGTTGCACCCAAACCAGGAAAATTTAATTTTACCACGGACATTGCTAATAGAAGGGACGTAGGGCTTTATTATGAAGAGCTTATTATTCAAAATAATCGGATCAGCTTGTTGAATCCTCATTCTGTCATCTTCATTCGAGAATTCAAAAGGAACATAACTCCATCAAATCTAACCTTGTCCATTCCTTTCAGTGTCCAGATCAATAGCAGCTTATTGATAACTGTCGTATATGAGAGCGGACTGTCCAGAAAGAAGCCAACCAGAAAGTCGTGCCAATCTTCAATGTCTGATTCAGTCACTCCGTCAACTAGTTGGAGAGCATCATCGACAATCACAGGGGTTATGTCAACAGGCGTGTACTTCCCCGCGTTCATTGGTTTACGCTTGAGTATGAAGGAAGTCCAAGGTTGTTGACAAGTTTAATAATTGGGGGTTGCTTGTTCATGGGTTCAAAAATTGGGGGAATTGCTAGTTTCAGAAGGTACAAGAGGGGCAGATAGAGGCTCAGGAGGGAGGGGTGGTGGGTTGTTAGAGGGCGTTAAGATTGGGGAATAGCATGAGGTAAGGTGGGGATGGTTGAAAGGACGGATGGGATTGGGCGGGAAAGGGGGGAGCAGAGGACGATGCCATG
>JASFAX010000708.1:0-57211 GCA_030737875.1 Allium sativum | reverse complement strand
ATACCACTCTATAACGACCCGAACTCCCCCGTGAAGGAAATTGCGGATTGAGATGAGAACAACACACATCGGAACGCAGACAAAAGAACATTTCATTATTATTACAACAATTCCATCAGATACAAGAATATACAGAGTATAAATGAATAAAATACATTCGAATAATATCAGAGATTACAATAAATTACATAGCAGTGGAAAAATATACAAAACACAACTGAAAGTGATACACGGATACAGAGCTTTCCGAGCATCGCTCCAGCTGTAAATCAGGACCCTGTGGATAAAAATCTGCAAAACCAAAACTACTAGCTGCCCGTGTGGAAAATAGGGGCACCCAGAGTTTAGGTTAAAACAATAAACTCCAAGTCAGTCATGTGACTGGTGTGAGAACTAAAACAGTTATTATTTTAACTTTAAAGAAGAGTAATTCAAGGGACCACGCCGTATGACCCGGAACGGTTTTCCTCCCAAGAATACTAATGAATATAACAAAACAGCGCAATGCTTTTTGGAAAAATGAAGCTATTATAAGACCCAGGTCCCATCACACAATGCAACGCAAGCCGGAGGATAGGGTTTTCCCTTATAATAGCCAAACATGCTTGGTACGTTCAAAACAAATCATTTGATACTATTATAGGTGTATAGTGTCAAAACAATTTCAAATCATAAATATCAATCATAGGCGGCATGGGTACCATCTATCATGTCGCCATACTAGTTCTACAATTAAAACCACAATATTATGTATTGGAAATTGGATTTCCGTCATGAGTCGAGGCAAGGGGCAAGCTCCTCTCCGATTCGAGACACTCTAGCAAATGTCTCAGGACCCCACTATGATCCTTGGATCTTCAGGGCCGGTCCTCTCTTACTTTTGAGGATTGGCAATTCCTGAGCACACGTTTCTCGGTCCTTACAGACCTATATCCGAGGCGCCTCGCATTCCGACAACCACACAGGTGAAAAGTATATAAATGTCAGGGCTGGTAGGTCACTGACACCACCCTAGCTAGAAAGAAACGTCGTGCTCTCCCTGCAGTCACTATCCCGTTTTTGACTCATACCGAGGTGTGAGGCTCGCGAATTCACGTTATACACAAAATTATGCCACACAGGCCGTGCTTTGATCATCAACCACAAGACTTTGCTTTTCAACAGAAGCCTTGATCAATTGCCACTTACGCGTGCCACACTGGCAGTTCACTCCATGTGACTGATGACCATCGATATACAACCTCTGAGCTCGTACGTCTCAGAGAAGGGCGTTAAGAAAGAGAATAAATTCTCCGCCGCCAAACAGATGTATATTTAATAGAGATCAATCAACACAGAATAAAATCCAATGTCAGACACACAATCCATTAACAAGTTCGTTATGGGTCTGAACGAAACCTGAGGCACTTTCCTCGCATATCCATCGATCTCCAAGCACGTTTGGACGATCACCAACTGTTTCTCTCCTCTTGGGTGTACAGCCCAATCGATATCATCAACAATCACCCAAACGATGTGAAGATTTCCGGTCTTCAACCACTATCTTCATCTTCGACATATCGTCGAATCGGTTATTCAGAATGGGTATAAGCCCGGCCTTTCTGAATAACCCACGTATATAATAATCAAATGTTACACAAACACAACAAACGCCTCATTCCAATTCAGAATATTCTTTTATTCACAAAATCACATTCTTAGGGAAAGATTCCCATTAATTTTATCAAATATAAATTCTTCTAAATTTATTCTTTAATCTTCCTTTGGATATAATTTCAAACCATATCATGGTTTTCCAAACTAGTCGGGATTAGCGAACCACACCGAAGTAATTGTTTATTTTATTTCTCAATCCCAACCTATTCATCCCATGGAGCAAAACTGGTAATACTCCATATCTAACACCACAGTGTTATCGGTAAAATTAATTACCATTTCACGTTCAAATCTAATTAAATATTTAACTATCGCTTTGGAGCAAAACTGGTGGTATTCCATTCTCGATCACCTTTCAGATTTGATAATTTAAATTATCAATTCACATTTTAATCTAATTAAAGATTCATTAAAACTTCACTTAGTTTTAATCTTTTCAAAAATCAATATCATGTCTTTAACTGGGTTAAAGAACCAATGTCATCTAAAACACGATTCACGACAAACCCAAATCTCATTTGATATTAAATACAAGGCTTTGAATAGAAAATATATCGGCTTATATTCAATATCAAATTCTGAAACCAACAAATATCGTATTGGAAATAACGATATGAATATATCTTTCAAATTCCCATAACAATATCTGTATAATCACGGAATCCAACATCGAAATATTCCAAAGACAATTTCGATTCAAATCCATTCCAATTCACGTATTGGAAATTCTGGTTATTTTCAAAACCAATTCAATTTATTCATTTCAAAAATAAATTGGTTTTAGTTCTAGTTCAAAACCAGTTCATTTCGATAAAAATCTATTTTTATCTTTTCAAATGTGGAATTTTTCATCCCAGTTCTTTCCAATTCACATATTATGATTTTACACAAATTATTAATATTTTTAATAATTTTATCAAGGCCCGTACAGTTGATTTCTATCAATGGCCATCGAACTGCATTTACAACGACCTTTTCCAAATTTGATTTGGACATAATTCCAAATCCAACCGTTAGATTTCAAATTTTGTATATTCATTGGAAAGCACTTTTCGATATGAACCCAACGGTTCCGGTTTTTGGAGAATCCGACGGTCGGGTCTCCCGTAACGTCAATTCGAAGTCAATGGTCAAAATTCACGAACTGCCGCGGCGCGGCTCGTTCTATTTAGGCCATTATATATAATATATATATATATTATATTTTGTCGATTTTCTTTTAAAACGTATTTTATAAATCATTTTAAATTCGTTTTCAAAACCATTTTAACTCTATATTCAGTTTCAAATCAAAATTGAATATTTCATATCATTACTATATAAATGATAATATTTTCAAAACGTTATACTTTGAAATCACTTCCTTTTCTATATTCATTGTAAAAACGTATATAATCGATATAAATATCATTCACGTCAAAATAGCGCAACTCTAATCAACACGGCTTTATATATTTCAATAAATTCGTTATTCTATTCAACAAATGAATATATATTCTATTCAACACATGAATCTATATTTCTTTCAACACACGACTAATCTCAACACATGAGTACTGTCAACACACGACTATTTTTGTTATGTAATATATTTTATAAAATTATGGTATCTATCGTTTGATTTTTAATCAGACTCCATCGTGAAGTAGATTCTAATTTTAAATATGATGAAGATGTAAATTTTATTGTTAAAATATTTTACTCAACACATGAATAGTTTCAACACATGAACATCGTCAACACATTACTATTTATTCTATTCAACACATGAATCTTCTTTTATAATATTCATTAATTTCCCGATTGGAATGAGGCCCAATCAATCACCATATAATGTTAATTATATGGATTCCATACAACACATGTATATAAATAGCAACGAAAAATAATCAACAATCATCCAAAGTGCACCACACAACTGCATAAGCTTCAAACATAACTAATTAATGCTTACACAGCCTGTCGACCAATCGATCGACATACAATTAAATAATTGGGATTAGTGTACGCCAAATATCATCCCAACACCCGTGTGGGGTTTCAAATCAACAAACACTGAATATTATTTGTGCAGTTGGGTGATGTGTAAAATTTATCATCCCAATCAATATCAGTCAAATCAGTGTATATAAACAAATCGTCTGATTTGTAAATGAATATTTATTTCTTTTCAGAAGAGTTTTATGTCGTTCCTTAACACGTTAAAAATTATATTTTTATCGTCAAAAATATTTATTTCAACACTTTACTATTTTTAACTAACACTTTTTATTTTAGAAAATTTCGGCGGCATAACGGCACGATACTAGAAACGGGACTAGGCCTAGCCTTGTCCCCGGTCTAATAATGGCCCATGCCATACCTAAATCAAATTATCTCAATTCATTCATTTTCCAAACCAATTTCAACCAAATCACTCAATTCACAAATCAAACAAACATCCATGGTTTCAAACAAAGGTGTCGGGTGCTTCTATTAAGCACCGTCTGCATCCTAGTATATATTTCTAACTAGAAAATGAAATTTGAGTGAGAAGTTCTCACATTGATTTTTTTCTAACGCCTTTTCTGAACTGCTGAATTGTTGTTCGAGCTCCAGACTTCGCATACAAGCTCAAATCTTCAATCCATCTTTTTTTCTAGCACAAGCACGGCATTCTGAACAACTTCTGCCTAAGGGACTTTTTTCCGAAAATGCTCCAATTCGCCAGAATTCGCGAAAATACACGAATTTTACCGCTTTTGAACAGCTGATTTCGAACGCGTTTTCCGAGCAGCTCTGAACTCTAAAACATGACTTCCGTATAGCCAAATCGAAGAGAATTTCGCGCTCTACAACTTTGGTCTAGAGGGACTTTGGCCAGAAACACACCGTTTGAGAGATATTGGCGAAATACGGTCAGGGGCTTATTTGCAAAATGGGTGATTAGTGTAAAATGGGTTTTTGAGTGTAGCGGGGCCCACGGCCGGAGGTTGGTGGCCAGCGGGCGGTGGCGGGCCTGATGGACGTGGGGGAGGGTGCTAAGGGCGGTGGTGGGGCCCGTGGTGGCCGCGGTGGTGGTTGGTGATTTGGGGGTTTAGGGTTCATGAAAAGAGGAGAGAGAAGGAGGAGGAGGAGGGGGTGCGGGCGGCCGGCGGTGGGCGGTGGAGGAGGGCAGCGGCATGGTGGAGCGGTGACCATTAAAGAGGAAAAATGCAAAAAGAGGAAGAGGAAGAAAGTGAGAAACAAAAGGAAGGAGAAGTGATTATATGCTAGTTTCTCGCGTATCGCCTGAACGTCGACGATCTCCAACTGCCGCGGCTTTCGGACACGAGATTGTAGACGTGAAGACGAGTCCAACGAAACAAGTTCCGTCGAATTCCGAGTTCGTTTGGCCGTTCAAAAAAAATCACGAATATGCTCAGATATTGCTCAAAAATGCGATTTTGGCGCACCTTTTCTTCTCGCACGCTCACACACTAACTCCAAAAATCATGCCCTCTTGGATTTAACCATTATTAGACGATATGAATCCAAAAAAAAAAAGGTAGAATCGAATTCTGAGGTCGTATCAGTAATGTTCCTTTGTAAAATGACTGCTCGTTTTACCCTGAACCGTTTTAGCTTGCACGGCCACATACTGACTCCGTTCAACGCGCCCTTTGGAACTCAACAATAATTTGTCATTATGAATCCATAAAAATTATCTCGTCGAATTCTGAGCTCGTATGCAAAATTATACTTTTTAAGGGCTATGTTTTGCTAACCGAAAAGCTCAAGCCAATTGCCACTATTCTGGATATCGGAATATATCGAAGCTTATATTTTTTGGAGTTCTAAATGGCATTTTGAACCCAATGGAAATGGTTTCGAGTCCAAATTCATCCGTATGCAAAATTTGACTTTTTGGGCCATGTATAATTTACATAGCGACTATTCTGAATTTTTCAACTAGGCATAACTTTTGATTCCCGCTATGAAATTTCGATTTTTCAGATTCGTTGGAAAGATATTCTCAACTAGATTCTAATATTTTTGGTTTCGCCAAAATCCGGTTTATTTTGAATCCTGAACATTCATTTGAAGTTTGAAATCGAATTATCGAACTACCGCGCCATTTTCAATTCCTTTTATAATTATAAATAAATATTTATATTCGACGGACGATCTATATAAATATACACGTTCTAATTCTATTCAAAATAAATTTCTCGTCGATATTATTTAAAATATTCAAAATTCATTAAAATTGCCAAAATAAAAATTTTAAATTGGCTCAGAATTTCCGGGTTGTTACAAAATTCATGTGTTGAATAGCATAAAAATTCATGTGTTGAATAAAATATATATTCATGTGTTGAATAAAAATATATATTCATGTATTGAAGAAAATATTCATTTGTTGAATAGAATAACAAAGTTATTGAAATACATAAAGCCGTGTTGGTTAGATATGCGCCATTTTGACGTGAACGATATTTATATCGATTATATTCGTTTTTATAATGGTTATAAAAATAGAAGTGATTTCAAAATATAATATTTTGAAAATATTATTATTTGTATATTGATGATGTGGAATATTCAATTTTGATTCGAAATTGGATATGAAGTTGAAACCGTTTTGAAAATGAATTTAAAACGATTTATAAAATACGTTTTAAAAGGAAATCGATGAAATATATAATATATATATATATATTATACATATTAAATTGCTTGAATAGAACGCGCCGCGCCGCGGCAGTTCGCGAATTTCGACCATTGACTTCGAATGGATATTACGGGGGATCCGACCATCGGATTCTCCTAAAACCGGAATCGTTGGGTTCGTATCAAAAAGAGCTTTCTAACGAATATTAGATATTTGAAATCTAATGGTTGGATTTTGAATTATGTCCAAATCAAATTTGGAAAAGGTCACTGTAAGTGCAGTTCAATGGCCGTTGATGGAAATCGACTGTACGGGCCTTGATAAAATTATTAAAAATAGTAATAATTTGTGTAAAATCATAAGAAATGATTTGTGAAGAATTGGGATGAAAATTTCCATATTTGAAAAGATAAAAATAGATTTTTATCGAAATGAACTAGTTTTGAACTAGAATTATAATCCCATTTATTTTTAAAATAAATAAAGTGGATTTGAAATGGTTTTGAAAATAACCAGAATTTCCGATATATAAAGTGGAAATGGATTTGAATCGAAATTGTCTTTGGAATATTTCGATGTTGGATTTCGTGATTATGCAGATATTGTTATGGGAATGTGAAAGATATATTAATGTCGTTATTTCCAATACGATATTTGTTGGTCGTAGAATTTGATATTGAATATAAGCCGATATATTTTCTATTCAGAGCCTTATATTTAATATCAAATGGGATTTGGGTTTGTTGTGAATGGTGTCTTCATTTACACTGTTCTTAAACCCAGTTTAGAAAAAGATTAAATCTTTTATTTAGATTTAATGAAGTATACCAATTAAATGGTATTTAATTGGAATTGAATTTGAATTGATTTTTGGGTTTATCGTGAGCGGTGTTTTAAATAACATTGATTCTTTAACCCAGTTGAAGACGGGATGTGATTTCCTTAGTTAAATAATCATTAATATTGATTTTTGGGAAGATTAAAACCAAGTGGAATTTTAAGGAATCTTTAATCAGATTGAAATGATCGAGAATGGAGTATCACCAGTTTTGCTCTAGGCGATAGTTAAATATGTAATTGGATTTAAACGTGAAATGGTAATTGAATTTACCAATAACACCATGGTGTTAGATATGAAGTATGACCAGTTTTACTTCATGGGATGAATAGGTTGGGATTGGGAAATAAAATAAATGGTTACTTCGGTGTGGTTCGCTAATCCCGACTAATTTGAATTGATATTCAAAAGAAGATTAAAGAATAAATTTAAAGAATTTATCTTTGATAAAATTAATGGGAACCTTTCCCAAAGTATAAGAATATTTGAATAAAAGAATATTCTGAATTGGAATGCGGCGTATATTGTGTTTGTGTAGCACTTGTTCATTATATACGCGAGTTATTCAGAAAGACCGGGTTTATCCCATTCTGAATAACTGATTCGACGATGTGTCGAGGATGAAGACGGTGGTCGAAGACCGGAGGTCTTCACATCGTTTGGGTGATTACTGATGATCTTGATTGGGCTGTATACCCAAGAGGAGGGAATCAGTTGGTGATCGTCCAGACGTACTTGGAGATCGATGGATATGCGAGGTACAAGGTGCCTCCGGTTTCGTTCAGACCCAGAACGAACTTGTAAATGGACTATGTGTCTGACATTGGATTTTCTTCTGTTTGATTGACTTTTATTAAATATACATATGTTTGGCGGCGGATAATTTATTCTCTTGCTTAACGCCCTTCTCTGAGACGTACGAGCTCTGTAACGACCCGTATTCTACGCCTCATAGGATCGTAGGATATTTATTTCTTTCACATACGAAGCCGTATAGTCATGTAACTTTGGGAGACGACTATTGGTGTCATTTCCCATGTTCATGATTTTTCCCGATTTTTAAATGACCATTTTACCCCTCGTTGGTACTGTTTTGGCCATAACTTTTGACTGGAAAGGAATTTTGGCCTGAAACCACTTCCATTGGCTCCGGATGATGGTTTCTCTTTCCGTAGAGTGGTCACATTAGCCAAACGGACTCACCGTTTGGGAGATATGGCTGAAACAAGTTTCAGATGGTGAAAAACAGCTTAATTGGGCTTAACCGGGTAATTAGCAACTAGGCCCAGAAGGGAATTTCGGGTTTAGAGGTATAGGAGGACTGATTAGGGTTAGGGAATCACTTTCATTTCAGTTTTGAGCCGCCACAAACCTTCTTGAGACCCTAGTAATGGCTTCCATCCTCTAAAACCACTCCTAAACACATTTTTAATGAAGATTAAACCTAAACTACATCAAAGCAAGGCCAAATAGCAACAAAGCAAGGTTGGAGCTGCTGCTATACATAGGAATTCGACCCAAACAGAGAATATTTCAGATTTTGTGTTCTATTTTGTGGCCAAGGTGAGTGATTTGCATAGTTTTTGCACTAATTACGGTAATTAAGGGTAATTAGTGAAGATTAGCGAATTTATATACAAATAAATTCTTGAAAAATGTTTAGAAATTCTTAAAGCATGTTTTATGCTTCTGTTAGAAATTTGGTTCGATTTGATTAAGTTTTGTTAACCCTATGATTAGTTTTACTTAAACATGCTTAAGGGAAAATAAGGAGTTTTGGCCACTTTTGATCCGTTTTGATTCATTTGAATTGTTGTTTGGTGTTTGTGGTTGCTCTTACATGTTGCTATGACTCTATGGTATGTTTTATGATTGATTAGAATAGTTAGATTAGTCGAAAACGCTGTCGAATGGCGTAGAAAGCTCGCTGGAAAGTTGCAGAAATGTGCAGGTTCCGAACCGGATTGGATCGGAGTAGGGGTCGGATCGGATTTGTGAACTGACCAAGGGAATTCGAACTGGATTGGAACTTGTCACTGGAGGAGGATTGGCGAGAAGGAAGGCCGTTTACTTAGAGTTGGAGTTGGACAGAGGATCGGATCGGAGCCATGGAGCAGGATCGGATCGGAGTAGACTAGAGAGCGGATCGGATCGGAGTAAGCTAGGGAGCGGAGCGGATCGGAGCAAACAAACGAGTGGGAGCGGATCGGGCAAATGGAGAAGGACAGGATCGGATCCGGGAACTTAGAAGGGAGTAACCACCGAACCAAGCAGAGAATAGACACTACACTTCCGAACCGAACCGAGTGGAGAACCCGAACCGAAGGAGCACCGAATCGAATGGAAAGATGACTACCGAACCGAACCGACGAAGGTGATGACTACCGAACCGAACCGACGAGGGTGATGACTACCGAACCGAACCGAATTCTAGGACTGTTACTGCGCGACAACTCTTCTGAAGACCCACTCCAACTCGATCAAAACCCGAGATGCAAAGGAAGTCCAAATGGGAAGTTAGAGCTCAAGATTTAGATGGGAATCAACGAGTTCGCTTCATGGTGGGCTTTGCTGCGGGACGCGTGCCAAGGGGTTATCGACGTCTATAGCTTTGGACCACTATGGTAGAAGGGACGAAGGCGGATTCAGGGCCATTATGGCATCGGTAGAACCAAGGGCTACAACCAATGAAGTGGGTCATTGAAATGTTTGGTCATGACTCCATATGTTTAGCTTGGTCATAGCAGGGTTTCTACAAGTCGGGATTCGTCGTTACCTCAATTTGTCTAGTGTTCCAAGGTGGTAGATGTCGTACGCTTTATGCACTGAGTGAGAGATGTGAGGATGGTTGCTATGGATGGTTTGTTTGCTATCATTATGACATACACACCCCACCCCCATATGCTTACACTATTTATTATGGCACCTTAGAGTATTGTACGGTATGTGGTACTAACTCTTTGGTTGCAGATCCAGGTTCAGGTATGGTTTAGTATACCTGTTATTATTCTGTTTAGATGCTTATCGCTCATACCAGGCTTTATGTCTGACCCAGAGTTTTATGTCCCCTCTTATTACTCTGGGTGCTCACACGAGCAGACTAGAGACAGGTTAGCTGGTGATGCGCGGGTAGATGATCCGGAGACGAGCAGGAGGCTTCCACGTAAAATATATAGTATTCTCCCTGTGTTGTTGAAGATCGCTGCTTGGGCATTGGTGGTGTATCTTCTATTTTAGTTTCCTTTTGTTTAGAGGCAGTAAATTTGGAAAGTTGTAATAAGCTGTATTTGGATTTCCGCTACTCTGATGTTGATGTTGGTTTTAGTTATCATTTTATGCACTGTCTCACCTGTTTTATGTCAAGTATATTATTATTATTATATTTTACCCCATGCGCTGTGAAACATTCTACAGGTTCCTTGATTAGTTCATTCTCTTCTTTCCTTTCTCCTGACGACCGTCCCGTGCTAGTCGGGCATGTGTACAGCGCACTTTTGGAGGAAATGCAGGCTGGTGCGGGGCGGGCCGTTACACTTGGTATCAGAGCTCTAGTTTGCGTAGTTAACCTAGGGAGGTTATCAGGGAGAGATAATATATGTATACGAGAGAGCGTATTTGTGATTACTTTGGTTTTTAAAAGCTATATATATACTATTACTAGTATAAGGATGAAGTCGTACTGCACTAGCACCACTATGGAGTCGTTAATCGTTTCCTTTTTCAGATTGACGATGAGACGATATACTAGAGGTGCTGGTAGGGGAGCCAATAATGGGAATGCTGCTGACATGAGGACGATGTTTACTGACCTTATGAGAGAGATGCTTAGAGATGTACAGAGGGCAGCTCCCAATGATGGAAATGGTGGTGGTCCAATAGTGCAGGCGCCGAGGGTCGACTTCGCCAAGCTGATTAAGGATTATACTAGCCTTGGTGGGAAGCCGTTCCACGGAGCGGAGTCGGCCATGGATGTTCAGGATTGGTTGGATAGTTGCGAACGTATCTTCGAGGATTTGGGTATCGAGGATGCGATGAAGAGAAAGCTAGCGTCCCGTCAGCTGCAAGGGCGGGCAATGAATTGGTGGAATGCTATAAAGGCAGCTACTCCCGAAGATCAGATTACTTGGGAGCAGTTTAAGGCTCGCTTTAGCGAGAAGTTCATTCCAACTGCTCAGAATTCAGTGCTGTTTAAGAAATTCTTGGAGCTCAAATAGAATGGCAGGGCTGTCTCGGAGTTTATTGCTGAATTCGACACTTTGTCAAAGTATGGGTTATCTCTTATTGATACTGCCGAGAAGAAGAATGAGAAATTCATAACTGGTTTGGATCAGTACTTGGGGGAAAAGCTTATTAACCACATCGATGAGACGTTTGAGTCGATTGTGGGGAAAGCATTAAGATCAGAAAGTCTCTACCCTATGCCGAAGACTGAGGTTGCATCCGCAGATGAGCCAAAGCCACAAGCAAGTGGTGGAGGCAAGGGTGGTTCCCAGAATAAGAGAAAGCAGAATCAAACTAAGGATGGCCAGAAGAAAAAGAATAAGCAAGATGTTGAGTGCTTCAGCTGTGGTAAGACGGGCCATTATGCTAGTAATTGTCGGGCCAAGCCAGCAGATAGGAAGTGCTTCAATTGTGGCCAAATGGGACATCACAAGGACAAGTGTCCACAACCCCCTAACGAAAAGCAAATGGTGAAAGAATACGCCCTTAATGCTATTCCTTCTTCGTCGAATGCCCCAACTGCGGCGGAGAAGGGAAAGAATGTCATCATTCAAGGTATGCTTTCTGTTTATGATGTTCCTATTAGAGTTTTGTTTGATACCGGAGCTTCCAGTTCTTTCATATCTAGTGACCTGGTAGATAGGTTGGGATTGGAGCCCGAGATTGTCGATAGACCTTTAGTAGTGACAAACCCGATCGGTGGTTCGACTAGCCTTAGCATGATTTGTCGTAATGTGGTCTTATCGAGTCATGGATGCATGTTTGTTTGTGATTGCTTTGTTTTGGGCTTTACTGGGTTTGGCATTATTTTGGGAGTAGATTGGCTCCAAAGATACGGGGTGGTGGTATACTGTGAGGGCTTTTTAGTGACAGCTAGAGCGGATGATGGGCGGAGGATAGTGTTTGGTGGTCTACCCAGTAAGGGGGTATTGGCTAGTTTTCTAAACTCCCTCGACATTCCGCATAGTGAGTTGTCAGGTTTGCCCGTGGTTGGCCAGTATCCGGATGTTTTCGAAGAAGTGACCGGGCTTCCACCACACCGAGAGATTGAGTTCCGTATTGATTTGGTAAAAGATACCAGGCCTATAGTGATGCCACTTCGTCGTATGGCACCAAGGGAGCAGCGAGAGCTAGAGGTGCAAGTCAGTGATCTTTTGAAGAAGGGATTTATCAGAAGGAGTGTTTCTGAATGGGGAGCACCAGTTGTGTTTGCTACCAAAGCGGATGGTTCCCTTCGTTTGTGTGTAGACTACCGCGAGTTGAATAAAGTGACGAGGAAGAATAAGTATCCTCTACCGCGGATAGATGATTTGTTCGATCAGTTGAGTGGCGCGAGAATATTTTCTCAGTTGGATCTCGCGACAGGTTTTCATCAGCTTAGAGTGGAAGCTAAGAGTATAGCTAAAACGGCATTTCGGACGCCGTCTGGATTTTATGAGTGGTTGGTCATGCCATTCGGGCTGACCAATGCCCCAGCATATTTTGTGGATCTTATGAATAGGGTATTCAGGGATAAGTTGAATAAGTTTGTCCTTGTGTTCGTTAATGATATTTTGGTCTATTCGAGGACAGAGGAAGAACACAAGGAACATTTAAGGATAGTGATGGAGGTGTTGAGAAAACACCAATTGAAAGCAAAGTTTTCTAAGTGTCACTTCTAGAAGAGGGAAGTGAGGTTCTTGGGCCATGTTGTATCAGAGAATGGTATTGCGGTGGACCCGGCAAAGGTGGCTACGGTACAGGATTGGCCTATGCCCAAGAATGCAACAGATGTAAGAAGTTTCTTGGGATTAGCGGGATATTATCGTAAGTTTATCCAAGGTTTTTCCAAGATAGCAGCACCATTGACCCAGTTGACTAAGAAGAATCAAGCTTTTGTCTGGGATGAAAGGTGCGAGAATGCATTTAAGAGTCTAAAAGATAAGTTGACAGGCGCACCAGTGTTAGTCATTCCTAAGGGGAATGAAGAGATGACAGTATACACGGATGCCTGTGGTACCGGACTGGGTGCTGTATTGATGCAAGGCGGTAGGGTAATAGCTTATGCAAGTCGGCAGTTGAAACCGCACGAGAAAAGATACCCTACCCATGATTTAGAATTGGCAGCGATCGTGTTCGCATTAAAGATATGGAGACACTATCTCTTGGGAGAAAGATTTGAGCTGTTTATAGATCATAAGTCGTTGAAATATCTCTTCTCTCAGAAAGATCTGAATCTCCGTCAACAGAGATGGTTAGAATTCTTGGCTTCCTATGATTTCGACATCGCATATACACCGGGAAAGGGCAATGCGGTGGCTGATGCATTGAGTAGAAGACATGCCAGTTTAGGGGCCATGTTTCTAGAATGGAAGCAACTGGAGTATATCGCGGGGTTTGATTTCAGACCAAAGTGCGAATTGAATCCAAAAATGTTAGCAAGTTTGACGATCAGACCCACTTTGATTGAGCGGATCGGCTCTAGTCAGAGGGACG
Source organism: Allium sativum (assembly GCA_030737875.1). Lineage (NCBI taxonomy): Eukaryota > Viridiplantae > Streptophyta > Magnoliopsida > Asparagales > Amaryllidaceae > Allium > Allium sativum. The sequence goes on along the minus strand of JASFAX010000708.1, from coordinate 43,388 downwards.
ATCCTAATCTATTGGAAATCATCTCCAAATTAGAGATGGATATCGATGAGGAGATGAACAAGTATGGGCTTGATCGAGATGGATGGCTTAGAAAGAATGGAAAGCTTGTTGTACCCAATGTCAATGGATTGAGAGATGAAGTGCTTAAAGAATGTCATCACTCAAAGTTGACTATACATCCCGGTGGTAATAAAATGTATCGAGACATGAAGCAGACTTACTACTGGGAAGGAATGAAAAGAGACGTTGGGAAGTTTATATCCAAATGCATGAATTGCCAGCTAGTTAAAGCCGAGCAAAAGAAGCCTAGTGGTTTGTTACAGCCATTAGAAATTTCCGAATGGAAATGGGAGCAAGTCTCGATGGATTTCATCGATGGTTTACCAAGGACTAGATCGGGACATGATAGCATTTGGGTGGTTGTGGACCGATTGACTAAAAGTGCAAGATTTATACCAGTCAAATCAACCAGAACGGCAGCTAAGTTAGCAGAATTGTATATGAAGTGGGTAGTGAGATTTCATGGAGTACCTAAAAGCATTGTGAGTGACCGAGACCCGTTGTTCACTAGTGGGTTTTGGAAGAGCTTACAAGAGGCTCTAGGGTCAGAGTTACATCTCAGTACCACATATCATCCTCAGACCGACGGTCAGACGGAGAGGGTGAATCGTATTTTGGAAGATCTCTTGAGAGCATGTATATTGGATTTTGGTGGATCATGGGATGACCATTTGCATCTAGTAGAGTTTGCATATAATAATAGCTACCAATCCAGTGTTGGTATGGCTCCGTTTGAAGCTTTGTACGGAAGACCATGCAACTCACCATCATGTTGGATAGAGACTGGCGAGAAGTTTATGCTTGGACCAGATGTGGTGAGGGAAACTTCAGATAAAATCAAGACCATTCAACAACGAATGAAGGCTGCCCAAGATAGGCAGAAGAGTTATGCTGATAAGAGGAGGAGAGACTTAAAATTCTCCGTTGGCGACTTGGTGTTTGTCAAGATTTCTCCGTTGAAGAGCGTAATACGATTTGGCAAGAGAGGCAAGTTGGCACCAAGATTCGTTGGCCCATTCCCTGTCCTCGAACTAGTCGGGAATTTGGCATATAGAATTGACTTACCAGAGAAAATGGCGGGAGTTCACTATGTATTTCATGTTTCCCAACTAAGGAAGTTTGTTCACGACCCAGATATAACTATTTCACCTGATAAGTTAGAGGACTTCGAAGTAGAACCCGAGGCGGTTGGGAACCGCAAGCCGGCCCGTATTGTCGAGCACGACATGAAACAACTTCGAAGGAAGGCGGTGAAGATAGTCAAGGTTCAGTGGGGCGAGGACGAGAATGATTGTACTTGGGAGACAGAGGAGAACATTAGGAAGACTTATCCAGAACTCTTTGCCTGGTAAGATTTTGACTTCGATTTAGTTTTCCGCATGCTAGGATAGGCTTGTTTGCTTGTTTTGCTTGTTTGATTGTTGTATGTGGTTGTTAGGCATGCGGGATCCTTTGTATGTTTTGAGTTAAGGAATTTCGGGGACGAAATTTCTTAAGGGGGAGAGAGTGTAACGACCCATATTCTACGCCTCATAGGATCGTAGGATATTTATTTCTTTCACATACGAAGTCGTATAGTCATGTAACTTTGGGAGACGACTATTGGGGTCATTTCCCATGTTCATGATTTTTCCCGATTTTTAAATGACCATTTTACCCCTAGTTGGTACTGTTTTGGCCATAACTTTTGACTGGAAAGGAATTTTGACCTAAAACTACTTCCATTGGCTCCGGATGATGGTTTCTCTTTCCGTAGAGTGGTCACATTAGCCAAACGGAGTCAACATTTGGGAGATATGGCTGAAACAAGTTTCAGATGGTGAAAAACAGCTTAATTGGGCTTAACCAGGTAATTAGCAACTAGGCCCAGAAGGGAATTTCGGGTTTAGAGGTATAGGAGGACTGATTAGGGTTAGGGAATCACTTTCATTTCAGTTTTGAGCCGCCACAAACCTTCTTGAGACCCTAGTAATGGCTTCCATCCTCTAAAACCACTCCTAAACACATTTTTAGTGAAGATTAAACTTAAACTACATCAAAGCAAGGCCAAATAGCAACAAAGCAAGGTTGGAGCTGCTTCTATACATAGGAATTCGACCCAAACAAAGAATATTTTAGATTTTGTGTTCTATTTTGTGGCCAAGGTGAGTGATTTGCATAGTTTTTGCACTAATTACGGTAATTAAGGGTAATTAGTGAAGATTGGCGAATTTATATACAAATAAATTCTTGAAAAATGTTTAGAAATTCTTAAATCATGTTTTATGCTTCTGTTAGAAATTTGGTTCGATTTGATTAAGTTTTGTTAACCCTATGATTAGTTTTACTTAAACATGCTTAAGGGAAAATAAGGAGTTTTGGCCACTTTTGATCCGTTTTGATTCATTTGAATTGTTGTTTGGTGTTTGTGGTTGCTCTTACATGTTGCTATGACTCTATGGTATGTTTTATGATTGATTAGAATAGTTAGATTAGTCGAAAACGCCGTCGAATGGCGTAGAAAGCTCGCTGGAAAGTTGCAGAAATGTGCAGGTTCCGAATCGGATCGGAGTAGGGGTCGGATCGGATTTGTGAACTGACCAAGGGAATTTGAACTAGATTGGAACTTGTCACTGGAGGAGGATTGGCGAGAAGGAAGGCCGTTTACTTAGAGTTGGAGTTGGACAGAGGATCGGATCAGAGCCATGGAGCAGGATCGGATCGGAGTAGACTAGAGAGCGGATCGGATCGGAGTAAGCTAGGGAGCGGAGCGGATCGGAGCAAACAAACGAGTGGGAGCGGATCGGGCAAATGGAGAAGGACAGGATCGGATCCGGGAACTTAGAAGGGAGTAACCACCGAACCAAGCAGAGAATAGGCACTACACTTTCGAACCGAACCGAGTGGAGAACCCGAATCGAAGGAGCACCGAACCGAATGGAAAGATGACTACCGAACCGAACCGACGAAGGTGATGACTACCGAACCAAACCGACGAGGGTGATGACTACCGAACCGAACCGAATTCTAGGACTGTTACTGCGCGACAACTCTTCTGAAGACCCACTCCAACTCGATCAAAACCCGAGATGCATAGGAAGTCCAAATGGGAAGTTAGAGCTCAAGATTTAGATGGGAATCAACGAGTTCGCTTCATGGTGGGCTTTGCTGCGGGACGCGTGCCAAGTGGTTATCGACGTCTATAGCTTTGGACCACTATGGTAGGAGGGACGAAGGCGGATTCAGGGCCATTATGGCATCGGTAGAACCAAGGGCTACAACCAATGAAGTGGGTCATTGAAATGTTTGGTCATGACTCCATATGTTTAGCTTGGTCATAGCAGGGTTTCTACAAGTCGGGATTCGTCGTTACCTCAATTTGTCTAGTGTTCCAAGGTGGTAGATGTCGTACGCTTTATACACTGAGTGAGAGATGTGAGGATGGTTGCTATGGATGGTTTGTTTGCTATCATTATGACATACACACCCCACCCCCGTATGCTTACACTATTTATTATGGCACCTTAGAGTATTGTACGGTATGTAGTACTAACTCTTTGGTTGCAGGTCCAGGTTCAGGTATGGTTTAGTATACCTGTTATTATTCTGTTTAGATGCTTATCGCTCATACCAGGCTTTATGTCTAACCCAGAGTTTTATGTCCCCTCTTATTACTCTGGGTGCTCACACGAGCAGACTAGAGACAGGTTAGCTGGTGATGCGCGGGTAGATGATCCGGAGACGAGCAGGAGGCTTCCACGTAAAATATATAGTATTCTCCCTGTGTTGTTGAAGATCGCTGCTTGGGCATTGGTGGTGTATCTTCTATTTTAGTTTCCTTTTGTTTAGAGACAGTAAATTTGGAAAGTTGTAATAAGCTATATTTGGATTTCCGCTACTCTGATATTGATGTTGGTTTTAGTTATCAGCTTATGCACTGTCTCACCTGTTTTATGTCAAGTATATTATTATTATTATATTTTACCCCATGCGCTGTGAGACATTCTACAGGTTCCTTGATTAGTTCATTCTCTTCTTTCCTTTCTCCTGATGACCGTCCCGTGCTAGTCGGGCATGTGTACAGCGCACTTTTGGAGGAAATGCAGGCTGGTGCGGGGCGGGCCGTTACAAGCTCAGGGGTTATATATTGATGTATATCAATCGCATGGAGTGAACTGCCTGTGTGGCATGCCTAAGTTGTAATTGATCAAGGTTTTTGTTGAAAAGCAAAGTCTTGTGGTGGATGATCAAAGCACGGCTTGTGTGGCATAGCTTTGTGTAGCGTTGATTCGCGAGCCTCACACCCCGGTTGTGAATAGAAACGCGGGAGGACTTCAGGGAGGCATGCGTTTCCTTCTAGCTTGAAGTGGCGTCAGTGGTTTTACACGCCCTGACGAGTTTTACTTATGTGGTTGTTGGGTTGCGAGGCGCCTCGGATATATCGGTGACTGTGTGGAGCCGACGGAGTCATTGGACTCATTGACACCCCATAGGGTGGGGAAACGCAGTGTTCAGGCATTTTAATCCACATCGGTGGACCGGCCCTGACGATCCAAGGCTTGCCTGTGCGCTTGCCTGAGGGGTGGGCTAGAGCGTCTCGAATTCGGTAACGACGATCCCTTGCCTTGGTTCACAGATGGAAATCCAACTTTCGATACGTGACTTTGCGGTTTGGATTGTGGAGCCTAGTATGGCGACATAGTGGGATGGGGCACTTATGCCGTCTATGATTGATACTTATGATTGAAATTGACACTATACACTTATAGTAATAAAAGATGAAATTTTGCGTATCAAGCATTCATTGGCTATTATAAGGTAAAACCCAATCCTCCGGCTTGTGTTGCATTGTGTGATGGGACCTGGGTCTTATAATAGTTTCATTCTTCTTTATTTAGCATTGCGCTGTTTGTTTTATGCACTGGTACTCTTGGGAGGAAACCCGTTCCGGTTATACGGCGTGGTCCCTTGATTTACCTAACTTTAAAATAAAGATTAATAACTGTTTTAGTTCTCACACCAGTCACATGACTGACCTGGAGTTTATTATTTTACCCTAAACTCTAGGTGCCCTTATTTTGACAGGGGCAGCTAGTAGTTTTGGTTTTGTAGATTTATATTCATAGGATCCTGATTTACAGCTGGAATGATATCCGGAAAGTTCTATATTCGTATATCTCCTTCAGTTGTGTATTGTATTATTTTTCCGTTGCTATGTAATATATTGTAATCTCTGATATTTTGTGATGTATAATATTTATTCATACTCTGTATATTCTTGTATTCTAATGGAATTGTTGTAGTTAACAATGAAATGTTCTTCTGTTTGCATTCCGATTCGTCTTTTCCTCAAAGTATCCGCTCTTTCCTTCATGGGGAAGTTACGGGTCTTCACAACTGTCTACCATCATAACATACTACCATTCCCTCTTGTATCAAGATGACACCGAGCCCTGTACCACATGCATTAGTGTATACTGTGACCACTTTGTTCTCATCATGCAAAGTAAAGACTATGGCTGTTGTAATAGCCCTTTTCAATCGCTGAAAAGCATCCTCATAGTCTACATCCCAAGAAAATTTCATATTATTCTTCGTCTGTCTGGTGAGTGGGGAAGATGTCTTTGCAAGGTCCTTAATGAACATCCTATAATAGCCCGCTGATCCAAGAAAGCTCCTCACCTTCATTGCATTCTTTGGAATCTGCCAATCTTGATCTGCAACTACTTTCGCGGGATCTACTGCTATCCCATCCTTAGAGACCACATGCCCTAGAAATCTAACTTCCCTTCTCCAAAAATGACATTTGGAGAATTTTGCCTTAAGCTGGTGTGCTCGGAGAGTCTTCAAAACTTCTTTTAAATATAGGGCATGCTCTTCCTTGCTCTTTGAGAAAATCAAGATGTCATTGACAAAGACCACAATGGACTTATTTAGAAACTCACGAAACACCCTACTCATCAGATCCACAAAATAGGCGGGTGCATTCATCAACCCAAAAGGCATGGAGAGCCGCTCGAAGAAACCATCTGGAGTTCTAAAGGCAGTATTGTCTATACAGTCCTCGGCAACACTCAACTGATGAAACCCCATGGCTAAGTCTAACTGGGAGAAAACAGATGCACCAACAAGCTGGTCAAACAGATCATCTATCCTCGGAATTGGGTGACTATTTTTCTTAGTGAGCTTATTCAACTCCCTATAATCCATGCATAAGCAAAGTGAACCATTCGACTTAGTGGCGAATACTACTGGAGCACCCCATTCAGATATGCTTCGCCTAATAAACCATTTCTCAAGTAGCTCCCCTACTTTCTTGCTAAGCTACCTCCTTTCTCCTCGAGCCATGTGACGAATAGGCAATGCAACTCGCTTCGCAATTCCCACCAAGTATATACAGAAATCAATCTCGCGCCTTGGAGGTAAGCCCTGAACCTCCTCATAAACATCAGGTTACTCACAGACTACTGGTACAGATCATAGATCATCGATAGATGGATCAAGTGACTCTAGGAAACTAAGCATGCCAGACCCCTTAGGGTCACAGGAAATCTCGAGGGTCCTCCCATGGCAAGTCTAACGACCCTCCTCTCACAGTCCAGAATGGCACCATACACGGCTAGCCAATCCATCCCTAGAATCAAACCATAACCCATGAAACCAAGCACTTATGCGTCGCACTGAAACTCGACTCCTAACACAGATATTCTCAAACCCCGACAAATCATAGACAAACGAGCTGTATTTCCAATGGGGTTTGAGACAACGGGATCCAAAATCATACTAGTACTAAGGTGCAGAGACTTAACCATAGAATCAGATATAAAAGAATGCGAAGCGCCATAATAAAATAAAGTTCTAACAGGATGATTGGAAAGAGAAATCAAACCTTCAACAGAAACTTTTCTACCTCTATCCGGTACACTGGCCACAAGAGCATGCACCTTCCCTCCAGAAGATCCTGCCCTTTGGCCCTATCCTTGCTTCTTCGGGCACTCCTTAGAATAGTGTCTAACTTTGCCACAATTTAAACAAGCATTCTTCCTTTTTCGGAAATCTTTGACTAAGTGACCCACGTTCCCAGAACCATGACACTTCTTCTTGTCTTTATTTGAACACTATCAGGCTTTCCTTCTTTCATCTATGTTCCCTTCTTAGGCCACCAATTTTCTCATCCTTGGGCTATGCTCCTTAGCCCTAACTCACTTATTCTCCTTTTTACCATCCTTGTGTAACATGCTAACAAGTCTCTCGAAAGCTGCCTCCATTGCATGGGAATCCTTACTAAGCATAGGAGAAAATTAGCCGCAGGTGAAACTACTATAGCCACAGATGGAGGTTAGGCACTTCCTTGCCCTTCCACATGTGTCGTAGTTTCAACATGCCTATGGAACCATGCCGCAATGGGGACACCCTTCGGGAAGAATACGTTCCTAAGACATGCTGAAAAGAAAAGGAAAAGGGGCTCAAGCGGAGAATCGAGAGATATTTTATATGGATTTGGGGAACATGTTTTTCAAAATAGACTTTTCTTTTATAAAATGCTTTCTTTTAAAACCTTTTTGGAAAGAATTTTCAAGATCTTTTATCCGATCTGGTAACCTTCAGCTTTGATACAAATGTGACACCTCCCGTCCGTTAATGTCACTCTTTATCAGAATGCATTAAGTTTCATAAAGCGTTATAGGTAAACAGAAACATCACAAGACAGATATATAATAACATCGGAATTTAAAACTTTATTAAATAGAAATCATCATGGTCCAAAACCCAGTTACATCATAAGTCTGAAATACAGAAAACCCGTTACATCAATTTAAAACTTCTGTCATGCACTAAAATCATCAGACTACAATAATATATAAAAAGCATAGTCCCCAAAATATAGCCAGATCAAAGAAGACAGGAAATCAAAGTAGTACATTTAAGCAGCTCTAAGCAGAATGAAAGAGATAATCCAAATCAAGCCTGAGTATTCCCACCTAAGAACCTGGGAGGAAACGGAAGAGAGAAAAGAGGAAACAAAATGGGTGAGACAAAAAGTCTGGCGAGTCCAATTACTTTTATCATATAAATAAGTAGAAGCATCATGACAGGCATATAAATTGGATGAGAGATATAATCATATCATAAGACAGGTATAATAGAATGAGCAGGATAAGTAGAATAATCAGAACAGAATAGGTTACACTTCTCCTATAATTTCTCTACACCGATACTAGTATAATAGAAACAAGGTGATACCTACAGAAACAGATGGTAGACTTAAGTGTACTTCTAGTGACGGGTTTTACCCCCAACAATAATAAAAGACAGCCCAACAGAATTGACAGGTGTTACCTCCAACGTTAATAATGGGCTTCTAAACAAGCAAGACTAGATGTACCCAAATTACTACCCCAATCGATCGGCTCCCTATGCTGTAGATACCCTGTGCTGGCTCCACAGTAGGATGTATCACTTCTTAAAGTGATAACCCATTTATTTTCGAGATGCACAGCATATCTACTGATGTCACAACGTCTTAATTTTCCCCGAGCAAGCCGGACCCATGCACACACATGACTCCGGTGGATCCTGCGCTGTCAACACCTCCACCTATTTGAACCTCTTACAATCAACTCAGTAAGTGTGCCCTGACCCCGACCTAGTTCAGGGTTCCTCGTTTGGTACCAAGATGGGTTACTGACAGATATGGGTCCCGCACAATAGATGATACAAGCTACCCCCCGGCTTGCATCCCCTCTACTAGGATTTTGACAGGTTATGCCTAACAATTTAACATGGTTGCATAACCCCAACACGTAATACAGGTTAAGTTTGTCGGGCTTATATATCCCCCTATAGATTTAACAAGATTAACTTAACCCCTACTAATTCAAGCAAGTTAACCCAACCCCTACTAAATTCACTGGTTCATGTAACCCCCACATATTTAAACAGGTTAAGTATAACAAGTTAACAGGTTATTCCCATTCACATTGACATCTTTTCAAGTTACCAAGGTCCTTTTTCTTATTAATTTCATTTATATATATATAAATTAGTCCATTTAAGTTTATTAATAAGCCCATAACATGTTATTCTCTAGATTGTAATTAACGAAATTAATCTACAGTCTCTTATATTCGAAATTTCGAATTGTAATTAACGAAAGTAATCTAGAATTCCTTTATATTATTCATTGTTTGATTCCATAGTTACAATAACATGTTTTACTTAATATATAATTAAGTATACTCCATCTTAATTCACCTGTTTTCTGTTTAACATGTCACTACAGCTTGTCGTTGTTTACTTATTAACTTAGTTCTCTTAACTAAGGTTTATTAATAAGTTTCCTTTCCTTTTATTATAAAATATGTTATAATTTCCGCTCATCCCTAGGATAAGCCTACCTTTTATATAACATTCTCATTACTGTAATTAATTATAATATGTTATTATCATTCCCTGCTCATGTACGTTAATGCACCAGACCTCTCACATTATGTTGACTACTTGTGGATGCTGGATATGCTCGGCAGTTCTCGGAAGACTTCTACCAAAAGCTGGACTTAACATCATGTCGTAGCACCGTTACATGTATATTTATGAAGTAGAACCCTCACATTAAATTAACCACTTGTGGATGCTGGATTTGCTGGGCGGTTCCGGAAAGGCTTCTACCACAAGTGTAATCTAACCTCGTGTCTAAGTGCGATTACAGTTTATACTTACTATAAATCTATGAATATTCATTCTTAAACAGTTATTCACGTTCATCGTTGGTTTTTCAATTATAGTATTCAGTTTCAACAGATTTCAGCAGATTAATCACTATAACAGATTAAACGTCTCCGCAAGTTATAGCAGGTTACTTACAGTTTCATTATCATGTTTTTCTAAACCTAAAATTAAACCTACAGATTAATATACCCCAAATTATGGTCATAATTCGTAATATAACATTTTCCCAAAGTTTTAATCAAATTGTACAATATAGATTATTCCCCAAATACCCCAAACAAGGTTTATTCAAATCAACCAATTACAAAACTGCTCTATAACTCTTCAATAGCACTTGATTCAAAGAGTAGAGTGTGGAGCGAAGTAGTTTTATCAAAACAGAATTGAATTCGGCAGAGTATAAGTGTAAAAAGCATAAAAATGATTAAGAATAATGGTAGGATGAAAGAGTATGAAGTTAGAGAAGAAGAGATGTTAAAAAATTCAGTTTTAACCTCTTTTTATAGAGTATGAAGGGTTGCAATGGTTCTGAAGCATTTCAAATAGTGAAAAGAGACTTCCCTTCAAAATTAGAAAAAACAGCAGTTACATGTCGACATACACTTTTTGCTATATGGATATACTCATGTGTATTTTTGATTTTCAAAGTATTTTTCAAGTGTTTTGGTATAAATCTAATTCTGGAAATTCTTGAGTAAAATTCTAGTGTTCTAAATTAATATTGTATAATAGAAAATCATATGGAAACATATTTTTAAACTATATAAATATATTTATAAAATTATAAGGTTTTAAACTATATAAAGTATAAACATAAAGTATATAAAAAAATTATGTTTTGAAAACAAAGAAGAATAAAAATAGAAACAAATAGAAAAAAATAGAGAGGATTGAAGCTAAATAGAAAAGAAAAATAGAGAGGACTGAGGATAGAATTGAAAATCAGAATTTGAAAATTAGAATTTGAATTTTGAACTTGGAGTGCTATTTAGAATCTTACAAAATCTAGACTCTATAACTATATCGATCTTGAACTCTTGAAATCTTGATTACTCATGAGTCTTGAAATTTCTTTGATCTTTGTATCTCTATCATCTTTATAACTATACAGTCTTCAGTAATATTTCCTGTATATAATTCCTGCACACACACACACACACACACACACACACACACATATATATATATATATATATATATATATATATATATGTATTCTATACAAAAAATGTTAGTATATATTTTATAACCAATGATAATTGAAATAAGTTGTTATCATCAAATCTCCATTCTTCAACAATCTCCCCCTTTTTGATGATGACAACCTTAGTTTATAAAATATCATACCTGTATATACCTGTTTGATGATGTTCGTTCTGTACTCCTCCTGTCTGTAAGAATCCTATAAACTATGCTTATATTTTATAATTTCTCCCCCTATGGTATTATCAAAAGAAATTCTAAAAGTACTCCCCCTAAATCCTATAATTATCCAAATAATTCATATACTAAAGTAAAGTACTCCCCCTGAGTCCTAAATCTATAATCATAAAATACTCCCTCTAAATCCTATATCTATCTATACATATTCTATTATGATATTCTATATAACTATCCTTGATTCTATGATACCCTTATATCTCCCTCTAACTGTATGATTCTAAGCCTAAAATATTATAAATCCTCCTAAAATTATGACTGTACTAGTCTAATAGAAGAATAATAAACAAGGCAATCTTTTCAATGTTTATAATCAATTCTAACAATCAATCCAAACAAGCAATTCAAGCAATTAATTCAAGCAATTTATTCAAGCAATTAATTCAAGCAATAAATGTAAGCAATCAACCAAATCAAATTAAATAATATGTGTTAATAAAACACTTCTTGAACCTTTAATTAAACCTAGAAACTATATAACTCCCCCTTAATCTAATACAAGACTAAACCTCCAATTGTTAGGGGTCATCACCAACCAGTGGCCTAACCTATACTCTAGTTCCCTTAAAACTATAATAAGACCTTAATCTAGACTTAGAAATAACTTTGATAATATATCCTTAAAATTATAATATAAGTAAAGTAATTCAATCCAATCAATGAATCAATTTAAGTTTTGTGTCACAAAACTTCAACTCAAACATGAAACTAAACATTTCTTGTAACTTCTATCTAACATATAAAGCTCCTATCAACTATAAACTCATAAGTATATTTCTAACAAACCTATCAACCACTAATGAAATTTAACCATGTCAAGTAAGTAAATCAAGTTATTCAAGTCAAACAAACCAAATAAGTCAACCAATTCAATCAAAATAATTAAGACAAAGTAAATATGTTATGTATTTAATTAATAATCCCATATTTCTAATAAAAACTTTTCATACTATATACTTGTTGTGTGTGGAGTTAAAGTTAACATGTAATGTAGTGTGTGAAGTATGTTGATTATAATGTAGTATGAGATGTATATGATATGCAAAACAATATGAAATGCAACTCATGGTGTGAATAATCTTGATTTGAAATGCAGTTGTAATTTATAATGATGATATGAAATAAGATGTATAATAATAGTATGCAGAATGATTTGTGATAATATCTATTTAGGTAAAATATGTTCAAAGTACTATGTAACTATTATAATTTATTTGAATCAAACAAAGATAATGTTAATTTCTAGACTTATGTTAATTATTTTAATGAAATTGATTAAAATAATATTAAAGATAAGAATTTAATTAAAAATATATTCATGATAAGTAGTAAAATATTCAGAAAAATCATGAAGTTAAATAATATTAGTAGGGTAAATATTGTAAAAATTGAAGATCTTTCTAAAGAGAATATAAAATTTGTATAATATAAAGTAAGCTATATAAGCATATATTCATAAGTATATATAAAACTAATTTAAAAAGAACTTAAAATTTAATTTATGAGATATACATTAATATTTTGATACAAATCAATTTTAAATTTAAACTTTAAAAATCAAAACGTATTTTTATGCTAAAAAGCCATTTATACTTTAGAAGGAAACATTATAAAGTAATCTATAAAACTTCTTATATTTAAACTACTTTAAAAAAATCATGTATATATATTTCTTTATATTAAGTAAAATATACAAGTTTCATAAATCTTAATCGAAAGTCAAAATAAGTATTAAGTTATAAATAGTATTTGTGATAATGTATCCCAAAATTGTTATGAAATCATAAGAATAATATATAAGTTAAACTATGCATGTGTAAACTATATAAAAGATGAATAAATATATATTTTATAACAATATCAAAAGTGATATTAACTCTATATATCATATTAACATGTTTATATAATTTTATTAAATTATATATTTTAATATATATATTGAAACATGATATAAGAAAATAAGTATACAGATAAATTTAATAACTAGAACTTTAACTGGCATTTTCTAATTGAAAAGATGGAGGAAAGTTTGAAAGTCTAGATATTTGAGATAAAAAATTTGAATTTCATTCTATAGGCTGATATGTTAACATATAGATATATGTATGTTGACATATATGTATTATTTCAAAGAGAATATGGTTTGTGACTTTGGTTTTAAAATATCGATTTATATTTCATGTTTAACTATTTCCTGAAATAATATTAATCCTAACAAACATCCAAATTTTATTTTATTATAATATTAATTTTATTACAATTATTTTTGAATTTCAAATTTCAAATTTCAAACTTGAATTTTAAAGTTTAAATTTCAAATTTAAAACAAAGCAAAGCAAGTAAAACATCCATTCAACCAAAAATTTAAAAATTAATTAAGGCATACCCGGTTTTTAGATCCATTTCTTCAATATTCTCTAAATTCTAAATTGATCTTCTGGAATTTGATAATGAGATCTGCTCTATTGCGACGGGCTCGTTTTTCTGATCAGGATAGTGTATTCATTTACTGAATTTGAACATAGTGTGAGAAAGATATCGAAGATTTAGTAGTTCAACCAACCTGGCGCCAAAATTTGAATTTGAATTTTGAATGAATGGACACTTCAACTACTATATAAAGGCCCAAAAGTCATGTCTCTTCATAACTACTCCTCTTCTTCCTCTCGTTTTTTCACTTTTAATCAAACTTTCAAGAGGCATAACTTCTTCGTTTCTTAACGGAATTGGACGAAATTAGAGGAAAATCGAAGAGGAATTCGAGGACTACGATCTAGTAGTAGTTTGTGGATGAATTTGGATGGTATTCGGGTGCAGCAAGTCGAAATAGTAAGAGGTATGCAAAAAAATCCCTTAACAGTTTCCAGTTTTGAATCGCCGACTTCAAACTGTGGATGCAATTTGAAGATAACCGTCGACAGTTTTGGTTTCCTTCTCTCTTTATTCAACAAAACTTCATTTGATCATTACTTGATCAATTCCATTTCTTTCCTGATTTATATTGTATATATCCATTTCTTTTTGATGTCTCTTTACCAACCGTCGTTACTCTTCTCCTCTTTTTAATTTCTTTTCAGAAGTTGAATTTTCAATAGCCACCAGTTTGGAATTTGAATTTCCAACAGCCACGTCAACCATCTTTTCAGAGTTTGATTATTCAATAGCCATATAACACATCTTTTCCTGTAAAAAAACATAACATTTCAAATAATCAAATAACTTTTCAATTAATTCAAATGTCTTTTCAAATATTCAAATGACTTTTCAAATAATCAAAGGACTTTCCAAAATAACTAACTACAATTCTATCATGATGGTTTTGTAACATAACCAAGATTTCAAAATTAAAAAAAAAATAGTAGTTTGATTTTTCAATAAAATTGAATGCAGACTTGTCTAATACTGATGCAATACATAGATTTAAACTAGTGTTATAAATCATTTCAAAATTTTCCATTTAAAAATTTTCAAAAAACAGATTATGAACTTTTTGAAAGACCTTGCCCTGATACCAATTGTTAGGGACTGCGGAATGGATCGTTAAGGCAAAGAAAACATTAGAGGGGAAGGGGAATAGTGTTTGTAAGAATTTAAACAAAACTTAAAACTAAAGAGAATTATGGAATGAATCAAACAGCACAAACACAATCACAGATTCAAACACGAACGTAAAAAAAATAGAAATAAAAATGCAGAAAAGGAAAGAACACAATGGATTTTATAATGATTTGGATTACTCCTATGTCCAGTCTCACACAACGCTGGATTGTGCAGAGTTTTATTACTCTTTCAATAGCCAATTACACCCTCCTGATTTCATGGCTCACAAGGAAACATTGATTCCTACTTTCTTAATTTTACGGCTTACAGGAACAAGCCAACTCCTATTTCTTTGATTTCACGGCCCACAAAGACACACCGACTCCTCTTTGACTCACGACAAGGTTTATTCAACCCAACCAATTACAAAACAGCTCTATGACTCTTCAATAGCACTTGATTCAGAGAGTAGAGAGTGTAGAGAGAAGAAGTTTTATCAAAACAGAAATGAATTCGGCAAAGTATAAGTTAAAAAACCATAAAAATGATTAAAAATAATGGTGGGATGAAAGAGTATGAAGTTAGAGAAGAATAATGTCGACATATACTTTTCGATATGTTGACATGCTCATGTGTATTTTTGATTTTCAAAGTATTTTTCAAGTGTTTTGATATAAAACTAATTCTGGAAATTCTTGAGTAAAATTCTAGTGTTGTAAATTAATATTATATGATAGAAAATCATATGGAAACATATTTTTAAACTATATAAATATATTTATAAAATTATAAGTTTTTAAACTATATAAAGTATAAACATAAAGTATATAAAAATTTAAGTTTTGAAAACAAAGAAGAATAAAAAGAGAAACAAATAGAAAATCAAAATAGAGAGGATTGAGGCTAAATAGAAAAAAAATAGAGATGATTGTGGATAGAATTGAAAATTAGAATTTGAAAATTTGAATTAGAATTTTGATCCTGAAGTGCTATTTAGAGTCTTACAAAATCTAGACTCTATAACTATATTGATCTTGAACTCTTGAAATCTTGATTACTCATGAGTCTTGAAATTTCTCGGTTCTTTGAATCTCTTTCATCTTTATAACTGTACAGTCTTCAGTAATATTTCCTGTATATAATTCCTGCACACACACATATATGTAATTTCCTGTATTTTTAACAGCTGAACAGTTAATTTATTTAATTATTAAATATTGATTTGGCGACATCGATAACTTGAATTAAATAATATTAAATATTTAATTAATATAAATAATAGAATAATATATTTAATTTCTTAATTAGTCAGAAATAGTGGAATTCACAATATTGTGTGGATTAGATCATTTATAATATGTAATTCAGTTTGGAGTTGAATTATATTAACGAATATATTATATAAACGAAGTTTGAACGTATAAATTATATTATATTAAAATCGAGCTTGAAATGGCGCGGCAGTTCGCTATTTGGCGATTCGAACTTCAATTGAATATATAGGGTCCGTTTTAAATCGGATTTCTAAGAAACATTCGGAGCGGATGAAGTATATTTTTCTAATGGAAGAGAAAAATTGGGATTTCAATGTGTAGATTTTGATTTATGTCCAAATCAAATTTTAGAAAAGTCGCTATGGAATTCCTATATAATTTATATCAATTTATTCATATTATAAAAGGATTTTATATATAAATCGAATATCGATATAACTGGGAATTTTGAAATATCGATTTATAAATCCAATTGGAGTTGTATGATATTCTAGTTGGATATATACGATAATATTTATTTTTAAATATTTAATTTAATTATTTTTAAATATATTTATATATTTATATATTTAAATGGGTTATTTAGAGCTTTAAAAATAGCCAGTTTTGCAAACGAACTCCGTTTTCGATGAAATTAATTTTATTGGATCCGCAATATTAAATTATTGCTAGATTTCAGTTTTCGTGAATTTTGAAGTCAGTATGTGTCCGTACGGGATTTTAATTGAAAAACAGTCAGTATTTCGACGATTAAAAATACGTTGTTTGAGCAAACGGGGTCGAAATTCGACGAAACTAGTTTCGTTGGGTCCATAATGTCGAACTATAGTTGCAAGTCCAGTTTCGTGATTTTTGGATAATGTACGTGATCATAGGAATTTTTAAACAACTAAACACATATTACGATTTGTTAAATTTAATATTATAATCGAATATAAAAATAATATAAAACTTTCTATATATATTCCTTAACCTCCTAACCCTAAACCGGTTTCATTCCACAGTCAAAAGCATCACGCCGCCACTAAAGAAAAACTAAAAACGTGAAAATCCTCTTTCAAAAATCCAAAAGAAATCAAATAAGAATCTGTAAATTCCAAAACATATATACTCGAACTCATATGGAGTTTCTCTACCCTTTTACATGATTTTTACTTGGTTCGTTTGCGGTTTACAGGGAAGCAAAAATGTAGCAGTGTTTAGGGTTATAGATTTTAGGTTGTTGAAATGTTAATTCGCGAATTAAAGCTTGGACTTGAGTTGAGTGAACCGAATAGCATCTAGGGGATTCTTGTTTTGTTATTGCGACAATATTGGTGTCGTGGTTTACGGTGGTATGTTGTGGAAGGACTGCCGACGCATTCTTCTTGGATGACGTCAAGTGTTGCCTTAAGGGGCTGAGGTGAAAGCCTGTGCGATGAGATGAACTTTGGTGGAGTTCTTTTTAAACTCGACAGCTTGTTGAGGGAGAACGTGTTATGTGAAGTCGGAGAAATGGCTGTTGGGAGGGTACAGGAGGACGCGATATTTGGGGAAGAAGGATTGGGAGCGATTGGCTTTAAGTTGGAGTCTGGCCCGTGAAATGGAAATGTAAGGCCCGAAATTTATATAGGTTGTATTTAAATTAAATTAAATTAGTGTACTAACTTTGAGTTATCGTATCTCGCACATACGATAGCAGAATATCGAACGGTCAGATCCGTTAGGATCGTATGGACGAGAGATCCACAATGGAACTGACCGGGAGTGAATTGGAGCTCATTTGGATTTATGGTGAAATTAAACGCCTGAATCAAATCAATGACCAATTGTCGTTATTTAACAATAACCGTCCAATGTGAGTAAATCTCGCTAACTTTGCACAGTTTATGTTTTTATAAAATATTTTTAGAATCTATAAATGATGGTTGTTTGCTCTGTGCTGGCTATTTGGTTGAACTGCTAGTTAATTGGTTAAAAATATAGATAACTATATATACATATATATATACATAAATCGTTAATCGTTAATCGAATATTAATTTTGTTTATCAAAATACTTCATATTCGTGTTATTTATGTTGATTAACATCTGTGGTTGCAGGGAAACAGGTCGGAGGGACCCAACTGGGTTCCTTAACATTTATTTTACTGTTTTTCATATATTGTGATATATGATGTGATTTATAATCTGTTGTTGATTGTGTGCTTGATCATTGTTATTTGGTACTTTTAAATACCAAAGGAAATACTGGAGTGTGAAAAGGGAAATTTCAAACTAAAATTTGAAATAAAATATTTATATAAAATCAAAGGGTTTTGTATAACAAGAAAATTTTCTAAGTGTATATTGAAATAAAAATATTCATATAAAATCAAAGTATTTTATAAAAAGAAATGTATGAAGTGAATATGGAATTTTGGAATTTTATAAAATTAAATGGACTTATTTAAAGGAGATATTTGAAAATTAAATAGAAGACTTCTGTATGAAGTTAATAACAGTTATATGGAAGCTGAAAGACTGATTTTGTTAAAATACTAAATGAAAGTAATAAGAAGTAAATAAAGTGCTTTCTGGAGTAAACATAACATTTAGGAAAACAAATAGAATTGAAAGGAATTATTTCGGAAATCAAATTGAATTATAAAAGAAATTATTTGGGGAAAATAAATAGAATTATAAAAGAAAATTGAGTAGATAAAAAAGAACAACGAGAAGATGGTTTCAAAGTAGATTTTAAAAGAGAAATACGTTTTAACAGATAAATTGAGAAGATTTATTAATAAATAATATATTATAAATTAAGTAAAATATTTACCATTTGGTAAATGGAATATATAAGTTCGAACTTATATAGAGAAGTAGAAATCGGGTTTTAACACCAATATTTTAAATAGAACGTGAACTCAACATTTATAAAGAATTCATAAATGAGTATTAAATGTTAGAAATAAAAAGAAGATTTCGTATTAATAAAGCTATAAATAGAAGTAAATGAAATTTGGAAAATGAGGTATTGTTTTGAAGTACGAAATCAAACTAAATAGATTATATAAAAAGGAATATTATTCACATTTGATGTGAATAATGGAATTAAGTAAAGATTTTAGAAATAAAAACATTTGTAAAGGAAAGTGGATTTTTGAAATAGAAATTAAATAGAGATGGGATTTCAAATGGTTAGAACAAATAACTTTTTAAGGAGGAAAAAAAGTGTTGTAATTTATAAACAATGGTTATAAATGAACTAAAATATAATTATCAGTGGATAATTGAGATTTCAAATTCAACGGTAAATAAAATGGGAAATTTGGAGTTGTTTTGAAAAGGGAATGATGAAATCCGTTTCGATACTCGAAATATAAAATAGCGGTTAAATAAAATCTATAAAGAATTTTAGTTAGAATTCAACTAAGCCAATGTTCAAAAAATGATTTATTTGAAGATTATATATTGAATAAATCAGGATTTAACAAGAAAATTATTTGTCGGTTGGAAACCAATATTTGATAATCGAATATAGTTATTCGAAGAAGAGAGTTATCGAATGTAAATTATTTGAAGAAGAGAGTAATAAAATATATGTTATTCGAAAGAGTGATAAATCGAATATAACTTATTCGAAAGAGTGGTAATCAAATATAGTTATTCGAAAGGGAGTTATCGAATAAAGAGTATTCGAGAAAGGAATTGTAAGTTGAAATTCGATTATATCGAATGTAGGAAAGTACTATGTACTTTCCGTTTTTAAATCAAGACTTATTTATTAATAAATTAGTCATTTGTTTAATTATCCAAATTAATAAATAAAAGTTATATTTAAGTTAATACATTTCAAAAGCATAGAATTAGAACACTATTGTTATAATCAAATGATTTGTGTAAAAGAAGTGAAGTCGTAAATAAAATTTGAAAGTTATGTAAGGAAGTTTGTTAAAGATTTAAAAGGTGAATTTTGTCTATTACGAGGTTAGAAATGTTATTCAGTTAAGGCCTAAGAGGTAATTATACCCCAACTTGATTGACTTCAGTTTTAACTAAGAAATGTGTAAGGTTCGATAGTGAAGGTTGGTTAAGTGAATTTAGTTAATGAGTATAATGGTTTGGATTGGCTCAATGATGTTTTATTTAAACATCTGTTTAAATCAAATGAAGGAGTTTTGGAAATGTTTTTCCAACAAGAATCAGAAATGTTTTCTAACGTAGAAAACAAGAAATGGAAGTAAATATGGAGATGTTTTCAAATGATTAATAAAATATATTTTCTAAATTTAGAAAATAAGAATTTACAAATATATAGAAATGGGAAATGAATAAATTAATGATAAATTAAATTAAAGGAGATCGGTGTTGATTGATGATTGATCGATCGAATTTCTATCTGGAAATAAGATCGTTGGTTGCACACCTATTTTTCTTTGATAGTTAAATCACCGACTATCGAAGTTTTGACCATTTTTACGTCGTCAATACAGAGAGACCGGGATCAGATTTATTATCTGAAAACCATCCTGTATGGACGTTATCGTTGCGATCAATTATGATGAAAATAATTGAAGACGGAGTTATGCAAGGGCTATCCTGTTTGCAAAATAGTGCCTTTGGTTTGTCCGGTCCCAGGACAATGTGAATGGACGAATGCCTGATAGAGTATATCTAACGGATCGCGTAAGTTGATCTCTTCAAATGTACTTACGTTTGGTGGCGGAGAAATTCGTTTCTCTTAGCTTTATACCCATGGTATTTTTGGGGAAAACAATTTGTGATTTGGCGGGTATAATGATGTGGCATTCAAAGTGAATAGTGGTCAGGTGTTCCAAAAGATATGTAATGACCTCAAGCCTCATCAACCGGGGAATAACAGAAATCGGGCAGGCAACATTGCTATGTGGGTCGCTCCCATTAGGGTGTATATCACCTATCTAGAGAAAATCCATTTCATTCTTTTACCTATTTTCGATGTTGTCCCTTTCGGGAAACGGTGGGTAGCTCCCAACCGTTGGTGATATACATTCGATACACTCAAGCGAAATGAGTGGTCGGTCATGTGTGGGCCGGGTTACAAGATGTTCTTGTTGAACCCCGTGTATTCATCCCTAGAGATACACTATCGGCAGGTGGTCCCATACCTTGTCATAGTCGGAATCCAATCTCCAATAAGTTCCCGTGGTTTTATTTGTACACTATATATGTGGAACGTGAGATGCAAGCGTTCTACTAGATTGTTAATTACTTGTGATTAGACACTGTAACGCCCGGCCCCTAGACCCATGCTAACCAAGAGCAACACTAAGTGTTACTGTCGGAAAGCACGGAGAATGGGACTCGATAGGGCTAAAAGTTGTTCTCATTCCTTTGAACGAACACTGGCATGAGAATTTAAAACTTCTCAACTTACCATTTGTGCTCAGTATAAGTTCAAAGTAATGATACAAGAAAATTTCCCAGGTACAAGTGCAAAATATAATAGAATCAAGCACAGCACAGTAACAACAGCAGAATACATAATACATATCATAATGGAGGTGTCCAACATACATGGTCCATCATACATAATGTCACATCCCAAAATACATAATAGCATACATACCATAATACTACACGCTACTGATAATTTGAAGTTGCATAGTCCAAAAACCCAAAACGTGGAAAAAGATAAGAACGCTGCTACAGTCCACGCAACCTAACCTGCAAACAATCCTCAACCTGACCCGAGGATTGTTTTAACAAAACAAATCACACGGGTCAGACTATGTCTAGTGTGAGTGAAGTAAGTATCTATGGACATTAAATAATTTAACAAATAAGGGTGCCACATGTATAAGTCAACATGGGGCATATGAATGTTACAAAAATGTGAACAATTTAGCATAATTAACACATTAACATGCCATAATCGCAGGTATCGGTATTGTATATAACTCAATACAATACCAAAACAATTATCATATGTAAAGCAATATGATAATATAAAAAGTAAAGTTAAAGGGGCACAGGTATTGTATGTAAAGCAATACAATATCAAAATAATTATCATTTGTAAATCAATATGATAATGTAATAATTATGATTAAGAAGGCACATGTATTGTATGTAAAGCAATACAATACCGAACAATTATCATATGTAAAGCAATATGATAATGTAATAATTATGATTAAGAAGGCACATGTATTGTATGTAAAGCAATACAATACCGAACAATTATCATATGTAAAGCAATATGATAATGTAATAAGTGAAGTTAAAAGGGCACAGGTATTGTATGTAAAGCAATACAATACCACAACAATTATCATATGTAATGCAATATGATAATATAAAAATTGGGATAAAAAGGCACAGTATTGTATGTAAAGCAATACACTACCAAAACAATTATCATATATAAAGCAATATGATAATATAATCAAACGTTGGTTAAAATACTGGGTTTCCAAATTATCTTGGGTAATATCCCATTACTATTCAAACAAATTAGAAGTTAATAAAGAATTATGGGAATTACGGGATAAATATAATATGACCCATAACAGACCAAATAAACAGACGCTAGTATTGTAAAATCACAGTGGTAGAGCTCTTGCGCGCGCGGAGACATCAGCACCGTAACCTACTCATAACGCCATAACGACACCTGGCGATCAACCCAGGATAACCAAGACGGTCTAAGGCGAAGGCCGTATGCTACCCGTTCACGGCACTACACGTGGCACACCCACGTCTCCATCTGATGTAGTCCGTGACCCGCCGATCGGGAATCCCGATCAAAACAACAAAATTGCCCAATGTAGCAGACCGTTTGACCTTTGGTGGTAAGTGGGCGAAATTTATAACCACCGTGATTCAGGTAGCGAACCTGAATCAGGTCGACCAAGATGGAGTTTTGGCCCATTGGTACAACATAGTCCAATCTATCCCAATCCCAAAATTAAAGTATTTTGAAATATTAATTTGTAAATTCATACTTTGAAAACTCATAGTGTTTATAACATCAAAACACTATATAAAACCATTCAGGCAACATTCATAAAAGTAAGTTTTTTACAAAACCCAGTATACTTTACAAAAAGGTTAACGTCACATGTCCATAGATGGTTACACTTCCGTTTCGCTCTAATAAACAAGCACCCCATAATACTTATGTATTATAACGAAACTTAATCATTGTTTAACATGTTTAATTTATTTGGAACTAATAAAATTATTTGGCCATTTAATTTGTACATGATACTGTTATTTTTGCAAGTAGGAAGAATTTATTCTCAAATATTAAAGAAAACAATAATTTTTCTAATATAAAATTGCATAATTATTTTTAAATAAAGTTTAGGAAAAATTAATTAATTAATTTTTTTTTTTGGGCCGGCCCAAACTGGGCTGCTAGGCCGGCCCAGGCTGGCAGACCAGCCAGCCCTACCTGGGCTACCTGGGCGGCCCACTTGGGCTGCCAGGCCGGCCCAGGCCGGGCCGGTTTGCCAGCCCAGGCTGGGCAGACCAGCCAGCCCAGTCTGGGCTGCCTGGGCAGGCCCCCTGGGCGGCCAGGCCGGCCCAGACCGGCCCGGCTGGCTGGCCCAGGCTGGGCAGCCCGCCTGGGCTGCCAGGCCGGCCCGGGCCGGGCCGCCTTGGCAGCCCTTCTGGGCCTCCTGGGCGGCCCGTTCTGGGCCGCCTGGGCAGCCGATTTTGGGCTGCTTTGCAGCCCATTTTGGGCTGCAAATGCAGCCCAGAACTGGACTGCCTGTGCAGTCCAGAACTGGACTGTTTGTGCTGTCCGGAACTGGATTGCCTCCTCCCCCATGCTGGAATTTTTTTTTTTTTTTTTGAATTTTTTTTTCCAACAAAAAGATATTTTTTTTTTTAATAATTATGAGAATGATTATCTATGAGGCAATTATACAAATACTTTGCATGCGATAAAAGCCTATGCACGCAACAAGGATGAGGCAATGAAACAAATACCTTGCATGCAACAAAAATTACATACATGCAACACACATGAGACAATTAAACATATATCTTGCATGTAGTAGAAGTTGTATGCATGCAACCAATTTTAATGTATAATGCCTTTAATTTTGCAATACTACCACAAATCTACTTTTAATTGCCCCAAACCTATCAAGAATAAATCATACATAGGGGAAGGAGCTAATTTACAATCAAAATTTCACCTTTAACCCATCATGCATACACAATCCATGATTTAAAGAGGAAAAATGTGTAAACTTCACTCACCTATTACGCCAAAAAGCAAACTTTCACCTCTGAAATCGACTAATTTGTTGGTTGGAGCCCTCTACAATAGGAATTGAAGAGGAAAACAATCCTAAGTTTTCAATTTACAAGAATTGAAAGAACTCTAGAAGGTTGAATAGGTTTAGGGAATACTTACTTGAAGAATTGGGAATCTCACTTCAATCTTAGGTTGCAAACTTTTGATTTTTGATTTTGATTTGGATGAGAAGATTTGATTTTTTTTTCCTCTCTTTTTCTTACGGTGGTTTCTGGTTTCTCAATGAGGAAGAAAGAAAAATACGTAGTGTTTTTAGTCGGTGAATGAGGAATGGGAGACTAATGAGAAGGAATTTTATGTTTAGCCCCTTCTCTATATTCTTCTACCAAGTCTCCCCTTTATTTTATTATTTCACCCTTTTTCCTAAAGAAACAAAATGATTAAAGTTTGTCTTATTATGAGATATTTTTGTTTTCCCTCTTTTTTTATTTGTTTCTAGAGATTTCCTACATGATATAAAATAGGATTTGTTATTAATTTTTTTCCTTTTTATAATCTTTTCTTTTTATTTTCTTTTAATGGAAAATGGACATAAAATTCTCTTTTCACCTTACTTTACACACAATTTCAACATTATGTAAACTTTTTTTTTTCCAATGCATACATGAAAACAACAAGAAAACACCATTTTATATATTATTTACAATAACACACATAACAATAACACATTTTATGAAATCAATCAAATTTTTCTACTAAAATTTGCACTTTTCATTGCATTGAAATTTGTCCTTTTTATTTCATGCGAAAAAAACTTGTACACAATGTTCACTAACTTATAATTACATTTTTTTTCTTCTTTCTAAAAAATACATTTTTTTTCAAAGTTCATTTGCTAAAATAAATTACATTATGCAACAAAACTGGTGAAATTCCTCATATTAACCATGCACAACGCATTTATTGATCGTCATCAATTTTTCCTCTCATCCATTTTAATATTTTAATGTCATTTATCTAATTTTCAAACAATATTTAATATAATTATTACCAATTTATTATTGGATTCCCAATCCAGTATTCCTAAAATAAAGGGGTTGTTACAAACTTCCCCCCTTACAAAAATTGCGTCCTCGCAATTTCTACGTAGGGGATACATCTGTAATAAACTTATAGATTCAACTCAAAACAAAAGGACATACCTTACTCAAGCGCCGAACAATTTAGGATAATGCCTCTGCATCGACTCTTGTGTTTCCCAAGTGCAGTCCTTTGGATTACTTGACCACTGCACCTTGACTAAAGGAACCACTTTGCTACGAAGCTTCTTCGTCTCAGAGGCAATAATACGAATAGGCTCTCGAGTAAAAGTCATGTTGGGAGCGATCTCAAGATGCTGCAACTGCTTCGGCTCTAAGACCTCTTCGGAATCCCTTAAACACTTCCTCAAGTGAGACACATGAAAGACGTTGTGCACACTCGATAAGTGTTCGGGCAAGGCAACCCTGTAGGCAAATTTTCCAATTCGCTCCACGACAGGATAAGGGCCAATAAATCTCGGAGCAAGCTTAACAGTCTTATTGAACCTCATTACTCCTTTTAAAGGAGTAACCTTCACAAATACATGATCTCCAACACTAAACTCCAAGTCCTTTCTTCGACGATCTGCATAGGACTTTTGTCTATCCTGCGCCTCTTTCATCCTTCTTCTAATTAGGTCCACCTTCTCAGAAGCTTCACGCACAGTGTCGGGACCAAGCACCAACCTATCCCCAGTCTCAAACCAGCACGAAGGAGATCTACAGGGTCTTCCATTAAATGCTTCAAAAGGAGCCATGCCTATACTGGACTGAAAGCTATTGTTATATGCAAACTCGACCAAGTATAGGTGGTCCTCCCAAGACCCGCCAAAATCAAGGATACAAGAGCGCAACAAATCGTCCAATATCTTGTTAACCCGCTCAGTTTGCCCATCGGACTGAGGATGATATGCTGAGCTGATATTCAACTTCGTCCCCAAAGCAGACTGCAAGCTTCTCCAAAACCCACTAGTAAATAGTGGATCCCTATCACAAACTATAGCACTAGGTACACCATGGAGACGAACAACTTCCTTCACATATAGCTTTGCCAAATAAGGAGCGGTTCTTTTTGACTTGACTGGGATAAAATGGGCAGATTTAGTCAAACGATCCACTACTACCCATATGCTATCATGCCCTTGCTTTGATCTCGGCAATCCATCAATGAAGTCCATGGATACCTGATCCCATTTCCATAGCGAAATCTCTAATGGCTGAAGAAGACCGCTAGGCTTTTGATGCTCGCACTTCACCAATTGGCAGGTAATACACTTCTTTACATACTCGCCTATGTCGCGCTTCATTCCTTCCCAGTAATATAGACGTTTCATGCCCATATACATCTTACTGCCACCTGGGTGAATGGTATATCGTGAACTATGGCAATCGCTCATCACCTCATGCCTAAGACCTGCAACATTAGGTACAAAGATCCTGCCCTTCTTCCTTAAACAACCTTGAGCATCTAACTCAAATCCTTTCAAATCATCAGCATTATCTCCATTCTTCAGCCGGTGAATACGCTCCAAAGCAATAGGATCTTCCATCTGAGCATGAGAAATCCTATCCATTAGGCTTGGTCTCATAACCATATTGGCCAACATCCTTCCAGAGCTATGAGTGGGCATATTACAATAGATTCCACTAGAAGCCAACACCTCTAAGTCTCGCCGTTCAGCTATCATCATCGATACCACTGTTTGATGCTTACGGCTGAGAGCATCTGCTACACGATTACCTTTTCCAGGTGTATACTGAATATCAAAATCATATGCTGCCGAAAACTCCAACCAACTTTGCTGGCGCATATTCAGCTCCTTTTGAGTAAAGAGATATTTCAAAGACTTATGGTCAGTATAAAGGACAAATCGCTCACCCATAAGATAATGTCGCCACAGCTTCAAAGCAAAGACTACTGCTGCCAGCTCCAAATCATGAACAACATATTTAACCTCGTTGGGTCTTAATTGTCTAGATGCATAAACCACAACTCGTCCTTTCTGCATAAGCACAACACCCAGCCCAGACCCACAAGCATCAGTATACACCACAAGATCCTGATTGCCTTCTGGAATCACCAAAACTGGTGCATTAGTGAGCATCTCCTTCAACTTAGAGAAAGCTTCTTCACACTTATCTTTCCACTCAAATCTTATAACCTTCTTCGTCAGCCTTGTCAAAGGAGTGACAATCTTCGAAAAATCCTTAACAAAGCGACGATAGTATCCTGCTAGACCGAGGAAGCTTCGAATCTCCGTAACAGTCTCGGGCCTTTTCCAATTCTGTATTGCTTCTAACTTAGAAGGATCCACAGCTAGACCGGCTTCGGATATAATATGGCCCAAGAACTTTACCTCCTTCTGCCAAAAGTGGCACTTGGAAAACTTTGCTTTCAACTTATGTTCCCTCAAAGTCTCCAAAACAATCCTCAAATGACCTTCATGCTCTTGCTCAGACTTGGAATAAACTAATATATCATCAATGAAGACCAAGACAAATCTATCAAGATAGCTTACGAACACTCTGTTCATCAGATCTACAAAGTACGCAGGAGCATTCGTAAGCCCAAACGACATCACCAGCCATTCGAGTGCGAAAGGCAGTGAGAGGGATGCTGTCTTCCGCTACTCGCAACTTATGGAATCCAGTGGCTAAGTCGAGCTGGGAAAAGACTTTTGCTCCACTTAACTGATCAAAAAGATCGTCAATACGAGGGAGCAGATACTTATTCTTTACGGTCAGCTCATTAAGCTTCCTATGATCAATGCACAAGCGGAGAGAGCCATCGGCCTTCTTTACAAAGACTGCAGCAGCTCCCCAAGGAGAGCTACTTGATCGGATGAACTGCTTCCCTTCCAATTCAGTCAACTGCTTCTGAAGCTCCTCCATCTCAACTCGAGGCATACGGTTAGGTGGTCTACTGACCGGTTGGGCTCTAGGGATAAGATCTATGCGAAACTCCACAGCCCTCTTAGGCGGTAGGCCGGTAACAGGCTCAAACACATCACCAAAATCCCTAACAACAGGAACTCTGGCTATCTCATCATCTTCTCGTGACTCAATGGAATAAAGAGAACCATGAGCATTTGGGCCTTTCATATCAAGCGTTATATTAACGAGCCCTTTGAAAGATGGATGTCTCAAGGTTACAACTCTGTCTAAACAAGAAAGATGAGCCCCATATCGTTCCAACCAATCCATCCCCAAGATAATATCAAAGCCAAGATACTCATACACATGCAAGTCACATGAGAAAGGGAGTCCACCTAAGAAGATCTCAAGGTTCTTGAACAACATTCCAAGTGTTGCGGACCCACCAATGGGATTTGCAACCCTTAGATATGTGACAAGATAAACTACTTCCAAATCATATCTATCAACTAAATCTACGAGTAAGGATGGCCTTCTCTGCCTCTGGAACGAATCTCCACTCAAAACGTTCCCTAAATCTTTCAGATGTGTCCAAAAACACGCTCACAGGTATTAAGCTAGGCCTGAACTTCAACAATGCCTTCTTTCCTAAGGAAAAGCTTCCCTCCAAGGCTCGTAAAATCCTTGCACATACGAGCGAAATCAGCTCTAGGAGCAGCATTAGGAGCGGGTGCGGGCATGTTCCGCATCAACTCCAACCACTGCTCCATCGTCAAATGGGGAGGTCTTCCAGCCATCTTTCTCACTACTCTACATATAGTGAGAAAGATCATTAAGCTGGAATTAAAACAACACTCACACTAGAACGTTTAAAGGTTGGGGTTTTGGTTCAGGTATGTATAACTATTAATATATGATGGGAGTGATACTATAAATAAACAGACATGTATGATGTTTCAACTGTCTTGTGCTAAGCCATGTTCTAAATATATTTTGTACTATGTCAAACCTGGGCTCTGATACCAACAATGTAACGCCCGACCCCTAGACCCATGCTAACCAAGAGCAACACTAAGTGTTACTATCGGAAAGCACGGAGAATGAGACTCGATAGGGCTAAAAGTTGTTCTCATTCCTTTGAACGAACACTGGCATGAGAATTTAAAACTTCTCAACTTACCATTTGTGCTCAGTATAAGTTCAAAGTAATGATACAAGAAAATTTCCCAGGTACATAGTGCAAAATATAATAGAATCAAGCACAGCACAGTAACAACAGCAGAATACATAATACATATCATAATGGAGGTGTCCAACATACATGGTCCATCATACATAATGTCACATCCCAAAATACATAATAGCATACATACCATAATACTACACGCTACTGATAATTTGAAGTTGCATAGTCCAAAACCCCAAAACGTGGAAAAAGATAAGAACGCTGCTACAGTCCACGCAACCTAACCTGCAAACAATCCTCAACCTGACCCGAGGATTGTTTTAACAAAACAAATCACACGGGTCAGACTATGTCTAGTGTGAGTGAAGTAAGTATCTATGGACATTAAATAATTTAACAAATAAGGGTGCCACATGTATAAGTCAACATGGGGCGTATGAATGTTACAAAAATGTGAACAATTTAGCATAATTAACACTTTAACATGCCATAATCGCAGGTATCGGTATTGTATATAACTCAATACAATACCAAAACAATTATCATATGTAAAGCAATATGATAATATAAAAAGTAAAGTTAAAGGGGCACAGGTATTGTATGTAAAGCAATACAATATCAAAATAATTATCATTTGTAAATCAATATGATAATGTAATAATTATGATTAAGAAGGCACATGTATTGTATGTAAAGCAATACAATACCGAACAATTATCATATGTAAAGCAATATGATAATGTAATAATTATGATTAAGAAGGCACATGTATTGTATGTAAAGCAATACAATACCGAACAATTATCATATGTAAAGCAATATGATAATGTAATAAGTGAAGTTAAAAGGGCACATGTATTGTATGTAATGCAATACAATACCACAACAATTATCATATGTAATGCAATATGATAATATAAAAATTGGGATAAAAAGGCACAGTATTGTATGTAAAGCAATACACTACCAAAACAATTATCATATATAAAGCAATATGATAATATAATCAAACGTTGGTTGAAATACTGGGTTTCCAAATTATCTTGGGTAATATCCCATTACTATTCAAACAAATTAGAAGTTAATAAAGAATTATGGGAATTACGGGATAAATATAATATGACCCATAACAGACCAAATAAACAGACGCTAGTATTGTAAAATCACAGTGGTAGAGCTCTTGCGCGCGCGGAGACATCAGCACCGTAACCTACTCATAACGCCATAACGACACCTGGCGATCAACCCAGGATAACCAAGACGGTCTAAGGCGAAGGCCGTATGCTACCCGTTCACGGCACTACACGTGGCACACCCACGTCTCCATCTGATGTAGTCCGTGACCCGCCGATCGGGAATCCCGATCAAAACAACAAAATTGCCCAATGTAGCAGACCGTTTGACCTTTGGTGGTAAGTGGGCGAAATTTATAACCACCGTGATTCAGGTAGCGAACCTGAATCAGGTCGACCAAGATGGAGTTTTGGCTCATTGGTACAACAGAGTCCAATCTATCCCAATCCCAAAATTAAAGTATTTTGAAATATTAATTTGTAAATTCATACTTTGAAAACTCATAGTGTTTATAACATCAAAACACTATATAAAACCATTCATGCAACATTCATAAAAGTAAGTTTTTTACAAAACCCAGTATACTTTACAAAAAGGTTAACGTCACATGTCCATAGATGGTTACACTTCCGTTTCGCTCTAATACACAAGCACCCCATAATACTTATGTATTATAACGAAACTTAATCATTGTTTAACATGTTTAATTTATTTGGAACTAATAAAATTATTTGGCCATTTAATTTGTACATGATACTGTTATTTTTGCAAGTAGGAAGAATTTATTCTCAAATATTAAAGAAAACAATAATTTTTCTAATATAAAATTGCATAATTATTTTTAAATAAATTTTAGAAAAAATTAATTAAATTTTTTTTTTGGGGCCAGCCCAAACTGGGCTGCTAGGCCGGCCCAGGCTGGCAGACCAGCCAGCCCTACCTGGGCTACCTGGGCAGCCCACTTGGGCTGCCAGGCTGGCCCAGGCCGGGCCGGTTGGCCAGCCCAGGCTGGGCAGACCAGCCAGCCCAGTCTGGGCAGACCAGCCAGCCCTGTCTGGGCTGCCTGGGCAGGCCCCCTGGGCTGCCAGGCCGGCCCAGACCGGCCCGGCTGGCTGGCCCAGGCTGGGCAGCCCGCCTGGGCTGCCAGGCCGGCCCGGCCCGGGCCGCCCTGGCAGCCCTTCTGGGCCTCCTGGGCGGCCCGTTCTGGGCCGCCTGGGCAGCCCATTCTGGGCTGCTTTGCAGCCCATTTTGGGCTGCAAATGCAGCCCAGAACTGGACTGCCTGTGCAGTCCAGAACTGGACTGTTTGTGCTGTCCGGAACTGGATTGCCTCCTCCTCCATGCTGGAATTTTTTTTTTAAATTTTTTTTTTCCAACAAAAAGATATAATTTTTTTTTAATAATTATGAGAATGATTATCTATGAGGCAATTATACAAATACTTTGCATGCGATAAAAGCCTATGCACGCAACAAGGATGAGGCAATGAAACAAATACCTTGCATGCAACAAAAATTACATACATGCAACACACATGAGACAATTAAACATATATCTTGCATGTAGTAGAAGTTGTATGCATGCAACCAATTTTAATGTATAATGCCTTTAATTTTGCAATACTACCACAAATCTACTTTTAATTGCCCCAAACCTATCAAGAATAAATCATACATAGGGGAAGGAGCTAATTTACAATCAAAATTTCACCTTTAACCCATCATGCATACACAATCCATGATTTAAAGAGGAAAAATGTGTAAACTTCACTCACCTATTACGCCAAAAAGCAAACTTTCACCTCTGAAATCGACTAATTTGTTGGTTGGAGCCCTCTACAATAGGAATTGAAGAGGAAAACAATCCTAAGTTTTCAATTTACAAGAATTGAAAGAACTCTAGAAGGTTGAATAGGTTTAGGGAATACTTACTTGAAGAATTGGGAATCTCACTTCAATCTTAGGTTGCAAACTTTTGATTTTTGATTTTGATTTGGATGAGAAGATTTGATTTTTTTTTCCTCTCTTTTTCTTACGGTGGTTTCTGGTTTCTCAATGAGGAAGAAAGAAAAATACGTAGTGTTTTTAGTCGGTGAATGAGGAATGGGAGACTAATGAGAAGGAATTTTATGTTTAGCCCCTTCTCTAGATTCTTCTACCAAGTTTCCCCTTTATTTTATTATTTCACCCTTTTTCCTAAAGAAACAAAATGATTAAAGTTTGTCTTATTATGAGATATTTTTGTTTTCCCTCTTTTTTTATTTGTTTCTAGAGATTTCCTACATGATAAAAAATAGGATTTGTTATTAATTTTTTTCCTTTTTATAATCTTTTATTTTAATTTTCCTTTAATGGAAAATGGACATAAAATTCTCTTTTCACCTTACTTTACACACAATTTCAACATTATGTAAACTTTTTTTTTTCCAATGCATACATGAAAACAACAAGAAAACACCATTTTATATATTATTTACAATAACACACATAACAATAACACATTTTATGAAATTAATCAAAATTTTCTACTAAAATTTGCACTTTTCATTGCATTGAAATTTGTCCTTTTTATTTCATGCAAAAAAAACTTGTACACAATGTTCACTAACTTATAATTACATTTTTTTTCTTCTTTCTAAAAAATACATTTTTTTTTTCAAAGTTCATTTGCTAAAATAAATTACATTATGCAACAAAACTGGTGAAATTCCTCATATTAACCATGCACAACGCATTTATTGATCGTCATCAATTTTTCCTCTCATCCATTTTAATATTTTAATGTCATTTATCTAATTTTCAAACAATATTTAATATAATTATTACCAATTTATTATTGGATTCCCAATCCAGTATCCCTAAAATAAAGGGGTTGTTACAAACACTATTATAATATCAGAGAAATATTGATTTCCAAAAACTGTTTCGGGTTATCGTAAGGTAAAAACCGTCAGTGTTTATGTGTGGATCGGTCTTACGATTACCTTTTCTTTTGAAAAGGATTTTGAAAAGTTTAACTAAATGATTTGAGTTTACTCACACCAGTCCCATGACTGACCCAGAGTTTATTTTGTTTTGTTTTCCCTAAACTCTTGGGTACCCAAATTTGTACTGGCAGTCAAGTAGTTCCGGTCTCTATAGATATACTTGGAGGAGCTTGAAGCAGGAGGCTTCAGGATTATATAGCTATTGTTATTTCCGTTGTGTGTAAGTGTTGTACTCTGATAATGTTATTGTGTATATATATACTGTTTTATTTCAAAATTATGTTATAATATATTTTATTCGTTCCGTTGTGAGATTCGTATTACTTTGATTCTGTTCTGTAGTGATCTTCTCCTTCTTCTGTTCTAATTTTCTATCTTATCTATTCTCACCCTCTAACTTCTTTCTATTAATGATCAGGTATTTCTGATGTTCGAATAGTAAACATCGTAATTTTATGTTGATTTTTGGAGTCGAAAATTCCAGTTCGTTACAGTGGTATCAGAGAGAGGTTAAGTGATTACCTTGGCTCTGTGACGTGACTCAGTAGAGATGGGGTTAGTAATGCCCTAGATTGAGTTGAGTGTATATACACGAGTGAACGTATTTGCAGATTTTATAAAAAATTATTTTATATTATGGAAATTTATTGGTTGAGTGGTTTATAAGTTCTGGTCGATCAGTTTGATCCACTGTATCGATAGGAGTTTCTAAACGCTTGAATACGATAAACTGACACAGTATGTTTTGAAAGAGGGTAAATGAATTAATTTTACCCAAATTATATTTTGATATAGACAAAATATTAATATTTGAAGTATTATAGTATATCGGATATGTTGGTTGTTATATAAATCGAATAAAGCATAAAGTGAGTTGGTAATGTAAATATAACCAAATAAAATTCATATAAGTGTAATATATGGAATCAGATGAATGAAATCTGAATTTAAAATCTGAATTGGAATTAAAATTCCTAAAAGTTGAAAGAGTATTTGTAAATGGATTTGGATTAAATATATGAGAATTTTAAGATCCTGGGAGATTTTAAATTGTTTTACGAGCATTGTGTTAGGTATTTTGAAAAATATCCCAAAATGGAAATGTTTAAATATGTGTTTTGAAAGGTGGTATATTATTGAACTCACTTCAATCGCTGGGAAATAACTCTGATGATGCTGGCCACATCATCAGTGTTCATTTTCGTGTTGTAAGTGACGGATTACTACCAAAGATTTTGTGTTGAATTGTTTTGAGAAAACAAGTTGTTTTGAATTCTGGAAAGGAATATTTGATTTTTGAAAGAGCTAAACTGTTTAAAAACTCATAGGAGGGATTGTTTGAACAAAAAAAAAATTATATAGAAATTTGTGAAAACAAGCTGGAATTGAATTGAAACCAATTAACTGGAAATTGAATTGGAATATAACATATCAAGTATAGTCAGATTTTGAATTATGTGATAAGAATCTGAAATGGTATTGGAATGGTGAGTTAGGAGTTTAGAATTGAGAATGGAACTCGAGTTTGAAATGGAATTTGGCTTTGGATAAGAGAATAAATGTGTTAAGATTTGATTGATTGAAATTGACTGGAAATCGATTGGTATAGATGGATATATGATCAGCAAGTATTGAGTAGAAGCAAGTGCAAGAATATAATGATATGCCCGACAAAGGTACATGTTTAAATTTCCACATGAGGTTTTATGTGCCGAATCAGCAAGCCGCATGGCTTTTCGATTTTCTTTTTGAAAGGAAAGGGCCTAGAGGAGCGAGTTGGGGTTTGAACTATTGACCGATACAAAGAAGGTGCTGGCGAATTTTTTTGAAAATTTCGGGTGTTAGAAAATTTTCAGGATTTTTGAAAATTTTCGTTAGTAGAATAAATTAATATTTTAATTGGAATTAAACGGGTTCAGTTGAAACTGAAGATAAAAGTAAACATATAAATTTTAACCCAGTTGATAGGGTTTGTTTTCTAACATAGCAATTTCAAGGACGAAATTATTTTAAGGGGGAAAGAATGTAATGTCCCGTATTTTTAACGGCTAAACAATTAATTTATTTAATTATTAAATATCGATTTGGCGACATCGATAACTTGAATTAAATAATATTGAATATTTAATTAATATAAATAATAGAATAACATATTTAATTTCTGAATTAGTCAGAAATAGTGGAATTCACAATATTGTGTGAATTGGATCATTTATAATAGGTAATTCAGTTTGGAGTTGAAATATATTAAGGACTATATTATATAAACGAAGTTTGAATGTATAAATTATATTATAGTTAAATTCGAGCTCGAAATGGTGCGGCAGTTCGCTATTTGGCGATTCGAACTTCAGTTGAATATGTAGGGTCCATTTTAAATCGGATTTCTGTGAAACAAGAAACGTTTGGAGCTGGTGAAGTATATTTTTCTAATAGTAGAGAAAAATCAGGATTTCATTGTGTAGATTTTGATTTATGTCCAAATCAAATTTTAGAAAAGTATGGAATTCCTTTATAATTTATATCGATTTATTCTTATTATAAAAGGATTTTATATATAAATCGAATATCGATATAACTGGGAATTTTGAAATATCGAGTTATAAATCCAATTGGAGTTGTATGATATTCTAGTTTGGATATATACAAAAATATTTATTTTTAAGTGTTTAATTTAATTATTTATAAATAAATTTATATATTTAAATGGGTTATTTAGAGCTTTAAAAATAGCCAGTTTTGCAAACAAACTCCGTTTTCGACGAAACTAATTTTGTTGGATCCACAATATTAAATTATTGTTAGATTTCAATTTTCGTGAATTTTGAAGTCAGTATGTGTCCGTACGGGTTTTTAATGTGAAAAACACTCAGTATTTCAATGATTAAAAATACACTGTGTGAGCAAACGGAGTCGGAATTTGACGAACCAGTTTCGTATGGTCTGTAATGTCGAACTATGGCTGCATGTCCAGTTTTGTGATTTTCGGGTATCGTATGTGATTATAGGAATTTTTAAACAACTAACACATATTACGATTGGTTAAATTTAATATTATAATCGAATATAAAAATAATATAAAACTATCTATATATATTCCTTAACCTCTTAACCCTAAACCAGTTTCATTCCACAGTCAAAAGCATCACGCCGCCACCACAGAAAAACCAAAACGTGAAATTCCTCTTTCAAAAATCCAAAAGAAATCAAATAAGAATCTGTAAATTCCAAAACATATCTACTCGAACTCGTATGGAGTTTCTCTACCCTTCTACATGATTTTCACTTGCTGCGGTTGCGGTTTATAGGGAAACAAAAATGTAGCAGTGTTCTGAGGTTACAGATTTTAGGTTTTTGAAGCGTTAATTCGCGAATTAAAGCTTGGACTTGAGTTGAGTGAACCGAATAGCATCTAGGGGTTTCTTGTTTTGTTATTGCGACAACATTGGTGTCGCGGTTTACGGTGGTATGTTGTGGAAGGACCGCCGACGCATTCTTCTTGGAAGACGTCGAGTGTTGCTTTAACGGGATGAGGTGAAAGCCTGTGCGATGAGATGAACTTTGGTGGAGTTCTTTTTGAACTCGACAGCTTGTTGAGGGAGAACATGTTATGTGAAGTCGAAGAAATGGTTGTTGGGAGGGTACAGAAGGACACGATATTTGGGGAAGAAGGATTGGGAGCGATGGGCTTTAAGTTGGGTTCTGGGCCGTGAAATGGGAATGTAATGCCCGAACTTATATAGGTTGTATTTAAATTAAATTAAATTAGTGTACTAACTTTGAATTATCATATCTGGCACATACGATAACAGAATTTCAAACAGTCAGATCCATTAGGATCATATGGACGAGAGCTCCACAATGGAACTGACTGGGAGTGAATTGGAGCTCGTTTGGATTTATGGTGAGATTAAACGCCTGAATCAAATCAATGACCAATTATCGTTATTTAACGATAACTGTCCAATGTGAGTAAATCTCACTAACTCTGCTTAATTTATATTTTTATAAAATATTTTTAGAATTTATAAATGATGGTTGTTTGCTGTGTGTTGGCTGTTTGGTTGAACTGCTAGTTAATTGGTTAAAGATATAAATAACAATATATATATATATATAAATCGTTAATCGAATATGAATTCTGTTAGGGAAACAGGTCGGAGGGACCCAACTGGGTTTCTCAACATTTACTTTACTGTTTTTCATATATTGTGATATATGATGTGATTTATAATCTGTTGTTGTTATGTGCGTTTGATCATTGTTATTTGGTACTTTTAAATACCAAAGAAAATACTGGAGTGTGAAAAGGGAAATTTCAAAACTAAAATTTGAAATTAAATATTTATATAAAATCAAAGGGTTTTATATAAAAAGGAAATTTTCAAAGTGTATACTGAAATAAAAATATTCATATAAAATCAAAGTATTTTATAAAAAGAAATGTATGAAGTGAATATGGGATTTTGGAATTTTATAAAATCAAATGGACTTATTTAAAGGAGATAATTGAAAATTAAATAAAAGACTTCTGTATGAAGTTAATAACTGTTATATGGAAGTTTGAAAGACCGATTTGGTTAAAATACTAAATGAAAATAATAAGAAGTAAATAAAGAGCGTTATGGAGTAAATATAATATTTAGGAAAACAAATAGAATTAAAAGGAATTATTTCGGAAATCAAATTGAATTATAAAAGAAATTATTTGGGGAAAATAAATAGAATTATAAAAGAAAATTGAGAAGATATAAAAGAACAACGAGAAGATGGTTTCAAAGTAGATTTTAAAAGAGAAATACATTTTAACAGATAAATTGAGAAGATTTATTCATTAATAATATTTTATAAATTAAGTAAAATATTTACCATTTGGTAAATGGAATATATAAGTCCGAACTTATATAGGGAAGTGGAAATCGGGTTTTAACACCGATATTTCAAATAGAACGTAAACTCAACATTTATAAAGAATTTGTAAATGAGTATTAAGTGTTAGAAATAAAAAGAAGATTTCTTATGAATAAAGCTATAAATAGAAGTAAATGAAATGTGGAAAATTAGGTATTGTTTTGAAATACGAAATCAAACTAAATAGATTATATAAAAAGGAATATTATTCACATTTGATGTGAATAATGGAATTAAGTAAAGATTTTAGAAATAAAAACATTTGTGAAGGAAAGTGGATTTTTGAAAGAGAAATTGAATAGAAATGGGATTTCAAATGGTTAGAATAAATAACTTGTTAAGGAGGAAAAACAATTGTTGTGATTTATAAACAATGGTTATAAATGAACTAAAATATAATTATCAGTGGATAATTGGGATTTCAAATTCAATGGTAAATAAAATGGGAAATTTGGAGTTGTTTTGAAAAGGGAATGATGAAATCCATTTCGATACTCGAAATGTAAAAAAAGAGATTAAATAAAATCCGTAAAGAATTGTAGTTAGAATTCAACTAAGACAATGTTTTAAAAATGATTTATTTGAAGATTATATATTGATTAAATCCGGATTTAACAAGAAAATTAGTTGTCGGTTGGAAACCGGTATTTGATAATCGAATATAGTTATTCGAAGAAGAGAGTTATCGAATGTGAATTATTCGAAGAAGAGAGTAATCGAATATATGTTATTCAAAAGAGAGATAAATCGAATATAAGTTATTCGAAAGAGTGATAATCAAATATAGTTATTCGAAAGGGAGTTATCGATAGAGAGTATTCGAGAAAGGAATTGTAAGTTGAAATTCGATTATATCGAATGTAGGAAAGTGCTATGTACTTTCCGTTTTTAAATCAAGACTTATTTATTTATTAATAAATTAGTTATTTGTTTAATTATCCAAATTATTAAACAAAAGTTATATTTAAGTTAATACAATTCAAAAGCATAGGATTATAACACTATTGTTATAATCAAATGATTTGTGTAAAAGAAGTGAAGTTGTAAATAAAATCTGAAAGTTACATAAGGAATTTTGTTAAAGATTTGAAAGGTGATTTTTGTCTATCTCGAGGTTAGAAATGTTGTTCAGTTAAGGTGTGAGAGGTAATTATACCACAACTTGATTGACTTTAGTTTTAACTAAGAAATGGGTAAGGTTCGATAGTGAAGGTTGGTTAAGTGAATTTAGTTAATGAATATAATGTTTTGGATTGGCTTAGTGATGTTTTATTTAAACATCTGTTTAAATCTAATGAAGGAGTTTTGGAAATGTTTTGCCAACAAGAATCAGAAATGTTTTCTAACATAGAAAACAAGAAATGGGAGTAAAGATGGAGATGTTTTCAAATGATCATTAAAGTATATTTTCTAAATTTAGAAAATAAGAATTTACAAATATATAGAAATGGGAAATGAATAAATTAATGATAAATTAAACTAAAGGAGATCAGTGTTGATTGATGATTGATCGATCGAATTTCTATCTGGAAATAAGATCGTTGGTTGTACACCTATTTTTCTTTGATAGTGAAATCACCGACTATCGAAGTTTTGACCATTTTTACGTCGTCAATACGGAGAGACCGAGATCAGATTTATTATCTGAAGTCCACTCTATATGGACGTTATCATTGCGATCAAATATGATGAAAATAATTGAAGACGGAGTTATGCAAGGGTTATCCTGTTTACAGAATAGTGCCTTCGGTTTGTCCACTCCCAGGACAACGTGAATGGACGAATGTCTGACAGAGTATATCTAACGGATCGCGTAAGTTGATCTCTTCAAATGTATTTACGTTTGGTGGCGGAGAAATTCGTTTCTCTTATCCTTATACCTGTGGTATTTTCAGGGAAATCAATTTGTGATTTGGCGGGTATGATGATGTGGCATTCAAAGCGAATGGTGGTCAGGTGTTCCAAAAGATACATAATGACCTCAAGCCTCATCAACTGGGGAATAACAGAAATTGGGCAGGCAGCATGGCTATGTGGGTCGGTCGCTTCCATTAGGGTGTATATGACCTATCTAGAGAGAATCCATTTCATTCTTTTACCTATTTTCGATGTTGTCCCTTTGGGGAAACGGTGGGTAGCTTCCAACCGTTGGTGATATACACTCGATACACTCAAGAGAAATGAGTGGTCGGTCATGTGTGGGCCGGGTTACAAGACGTTCTTATTGAACCCCGTGTATTCGTCTCTAGTGATACACTATCATCAGGTGGTCCCATACCTTGTCATAGTCGGAATCCAATCTCCAATAAGTGCCCGCGGTTTTGTTTGTATACTATATATGTGGAACGTGCGATGCAAGCATTCTGCTGGATTGTTAATTACTTGCGATTAGACACTATTATAATATCAGAGAAATATTGATTTCCAAAAACTGTTTTGGGTTATCGTAAGGTAAAAACCATTCGTGTTTATGTGTGGATCGGTCTTACGATTACCTTTTCTTTTGAAAAGGATTTTGAAAAGTTAAACTAAATGACTTGAGTTTACTTACACCAGTCCCGTGACTGACCCAGAGTTTATTTTGTTTTGTTTTCCCTAAACTCTTGGGTGCCCAAATTTGTACGGACAGTCAAGTAGTTCAGGTCTTTATAGATATACTTGGTGGAGCTTGAAGCAGGAGGCTTCAGGATTATATAGCTATTGTTATTTCCGCCGTGTGTAATTGTTGTACTCTGATAATTTTATTGTATATATATATACTGTTTTATTTCAAAGTTATGTTATAATATATTTTATTCGTTCCGCTGTGAGATTCGTATTACTCTGATTCTGTTCTGTAGTGGTCTTCTTCTTCTTCTAT
This sequence comes from Allium sativum, assembly GCA_030737875.1. Lineage (NCBI taxonomy): Eukaryota > Viridiplantae > Streptophyta > Magnoliopsida > Asparagales > Amaryllidaceae > Allium > Allium sativum. The sequence goes on along the minus strand of JASFAX010000708.1, from coordinate 2,181 downwards.
TCTAATTTGCTATCTTATCTATTCTCACCCTCTAACTTCTTTCTATCAATGATCAGGTATTTCCGATGTTCGAATAGTCAACATGGTAGTTTTGTGTTGATTTTCGGAGTCGAAAATTCCAGTTTGCTGCAATATATATATATATATTCTATACAAAAAGTGTTAGTATATATTTTATAATCAATGATAATTGAAACAAGGTTGTTGTCATCAAAACTCCATTCTCCAACATATATATATATATATATATATATATATATATATATATATATAGAAACTCCGTAACTAAGTGTAACGACCCAAAGATTTTCGGCCCTGAAAATCGACATAAATACCTTTATCGTAACTCATTCCGACCTTCCAACACCGAAACATTGGAACGTTATTAGAATGAAATTAGAGGGTGAGATAAGAAAGAAAGAAATATTAAAATAGAAGAAGAAAAAGAAGAAGAACCAACACAACACATAATTAGAGTCTCACATCGCAGCGGAACAAAATATAATACAAAAATAAATCTGTTAGCCTGCTTTGTGACCAGGCTACCCAAAGCAAAGATCATGTTGACATACCTCTGGGTAAATGCTGTCTCATATGGAATCTCTGGATAACATCGCTCTCTGGCATTGAAAGCATCGTCAAAAGACACAAGGCAGTTTGGTTAAAATCACAACATCAGTATAAACTGGCCCGAAACCCCTATCAAATGACCTCATTTGGATCTATTGACCCCATATACTCATAGCCCTTTGAATTAGCTTCAGTTTGATCTTTGGTTTGGCTCAATCGGACTTACGGTTTGAAAGTTACGCCTATTTCCGTGAACGGGTGTAAGCTGGCATATGACCGCGATCCGATCCGACCTTGCCTACGCGATCCGACCCATGACCGCGATTCGACCCATGACCGCGATCTGACCCATGACCGCGATCCGACCTATGACCGCGATCCGACCTTCGGACCTGTTCATACGCAGCTTGTTTTGACCTATTCTCAAGGCTACTGGCTCTCCAATTTTTCTGGATCGCCTGCCATATACCCCATCACGAATCGGTCCTCCCAGGAGCTTTCCTACAGCTATAAATACACCTTTAGAGGGTGTTTTCAGAGGACTTTTGGGCATCTCAACATCCATGGCTGCCATGGCCAACTCTTCTCCATGAATAACCACCATCTTCCTCAATAAATTCAATGGATTCGGAGAGAATTATTCATTGAATTCAAGTGATTGAAAGACAATATTCATTGTAATTGTAATCCATGAGTGAAATGAGAAAATATGAAGTGGACGTAGGCTCATTAACGCCGAACCACTATAAAAATCCTGTTATCTTGCTTTTCTCTTATTTTTTTAGTTATTTCTTCATATCCTACGCTCTAAATACGACAATTTGGGTGTTAGGACCATTTTTTGGTCTAACATTTTGGTGCTTTCACTGAAAACCGAATTTTCAACCTATCGGATTGTTATTCTACTATTTGGATTTGAAAGTTCGAAGAAAACAATCCGTGTTTCTACCATTTTTGAATATTTCGTTGATTTCAGAAAATCAGAGCTTCATACCTTCGAAAAAAGTTAAGGGTTCACAAGCTTCACAACCAAATGAGGATAATAAAGAAAATGTGCTGGAGCAGGTCGAGGGGCTCTGTAACACCCCGAATTTCAATTAACACTAATGGTTAGTAATTAAAGTATAATTAATCTCAGATGTGAGAATCAGGGGAAACGGGCTGCGTCATTGCGTTCGTCTCGGAAAAATACGCGAAATAGAGTCCGAGTTTGCGTAAAACGGGTACCGTATGAAAGAGATATGGACGAACGAAGTTAGGCAGAAAAACCCGAAACATGCCAGAAATGCACTGGCGCACTTGTGAAGTGCGCCAGCACAAAAATACACTGGCGCACTTGGGAAGTGCGCCCATGTCGGGACAGGAAACCTGCACAGTTTCTAGAGAGTTCTGTGGTTGGGTGCACCAGTTTGGGGTTTGGGCTTGGTCTTAGGGCTGGTTTCTGGAAGGTTCCGAAATCTAAGGGTCCTAATCTAATTTAGGGTTAATCTAATGGCCTAAAACACTTGCCTAATCTATAAATACACCCTAATACTACCCTAATTCATACTAAAAATAGAAATGATGCCACCATGCCGCCAAAATCAAACTTGAGAGGAACCTCCACTAGTT
>JASFAX010006990.1:0-28659 GCA_030737875.1 Allium sativum | reverse complement strand
GCGGGTTGTTCGGAAAGTCCGGGTTTATACCCATTCTGAATAACCGATTCGACGATAAGTCGAAGATGAAGACGGTGGTTGAAGACCGGAAGTCTTCACATCGTTTGGGTGATTACTGATGATCTTGATTGGGCTGTACACCCAAAATGAGGGAATCAGTTGGTGGTCGTCCAGACGTACCTAGAGATCGATGGATATGCGAGGAAAGTGCCTCCGGTTTCGTTCAAACACAGAACGAACTTGTAAATGGATTGTGTGTCTGACATTGGATTTTATTCTATGTTGATTGATCTCTATTAAATATACATCTGTTTGGTGGCGGAGAATTTATTCTTTTGCTTAACGCCCTTCTCTGAGACGTACGAGCTCAGAGGTTGTATATCGATGGACATCAGTCGCATGGCATGAATTGCCTGTGTGGCACGCCTAAGTGGCAATTGATCAAGGCTTCTGTTGAAAAGCAAAGTCTTGTGGTTGTTGATCAGAGCACAGCCTTTGTGGCGTAGCTTTGTGTATAACGTGAATTCGCGAGCCTCACACCTCGGTATGAGTCAAAAACGGGATAAGGACTGCAGGGAGAGCACGACGTTTCTTTCTAGCTTTGGTGGTGTCAGTGACTTACCAGCCCTGACATTTATATACTTTTCACCTATGTGGTTGTTGGATGAGGCGCCTCGATTTTAGGTCTGTAAGGACCGGGAAACGTGTGTTCAGGAATACTAATCCTCAAACGTAAGAGAGGACCGGCCCTGAAGCATCCAGGGGTTACCCAGAGTGTGTAGTCCCGAGGCATTTGCTAGAGTGTCTCAAAGCGGAGAGGAGCTTGCCCCTTGCCTCGACTCATGACGGAAATCCAATTTCCAATACGAGATATTTCGGCTTTATTTGTAGAGCCTAGTATGACGACATAGTAGCATGGGATGCTATGCCGTCTATGATTGATATTTATGATTGAAATTGTTTTGACACTATACACTTATTATAGTATCAAATGATTTTTTTTAAACGTATCAAGCATGTTTGGCTATTATAAGGGAAAACCCTATCCTCCGGCTTGAGTTGCATTGTGTGATGGGACCTGGGTCTTATAATAGCTTCATTTTTCGAAAAAGCATTTCGTTGTTTATTGATATGCACTGGTATTCTTGGGAGGAAACCTGTTCTGTGTTATATGGCGTGGTCCCTTGAATTACTCTCTTTTAAAGTCAAGTTTTAAATAACTGTTTTAGTTCTCACACCAGTCACATGACTGACCTGGAGTTTATTGTTTTAACCTAAACTCTGGGTGCCCCTATTTTCCGCACGGGCAGCTAGTAGTTTTGGTTTTGCAGATTTATATTCACAGGATCCTGATTTACAGCTGGAACGATGCTCGGAAAGCTCTGTATCCGTGTATTACTTTCAGTTGTGCTTTGTATTATTTTTCCGCTGCAGTACTGTATTTAAATCTTTGATATTTATCGAATGTAATTTATTCATTTATACTCTGTATATTCTTGTATTCTGATGGAATTGTTGTAATAACAATGAAATGTTCTTCTGTTTGTGTTCTAATTTGTCCTGTTCTCAAATGATCAGGGGTTTCGAACGGTCTAGATCGGTTTAACGACTGATTCGGATCGAGCGAAATTCCCTGTCGTCACACGATTAGAGTTAGAAATAATCGATTAGAGTTTGAATAAATCAATTAGAATAAGAATTAACCAGTTAGAGTTAATCAGTTAGGGTTAATCCGTAGAGTTCATTGAATATTTGTTATTCAATTAGAATTTATCGAATATTTTTTATTCAAATTTGGAGTTAACCAGATGGAGTTAATTGAACATAGTTAATCAAATTAGGATTTAATTGAATGTTAGTTATTCAATTAAATTTGATCGAATATAGTTATTGAGATGGAGTTAGTCAAACATAATTACTCAAGATAAGTTGCCATTTCGTACGACCGCTAGCGTAATTCGCAGGGCTGCAATAGCCTAGGGCGGTCGGATGTTTCCTGAGGGAATCAGGCGTAACCATTGTGATCACTACGATCTAGAGTCAAGCGAATGGAGTTAAATCGAATATAGTTTATTCGAATAGAATAAAAGGAGTTATCGAATATTAGTATTCGAATAGAATTAAAGGAGTTGATCGAATAATAGTTTATTCGAATAGAGTTAAAGGAGTTATCAAATATAGCTTATTCGGAAGGAGTTAAATCGATAAGAGTTAAATCCAATAGGGTTAATCGATAAGAGTTAAATCCAATAGAGTTAATTGATAAGAGTAAATTGAATAGAGTAAATTGAATATGGTTTATTCGAAGAAAGTTTTTCGAATCTAGTTATTCGAAAGAGAGATTATTGAATATAGTTATTCGAATGGAGGAGTTATCGAATAGGGATTTATTCGAAAGAGGGTTACGTAAGGAAGTTTGAAATGTTGAGTATTAACATAAATAAGTTTTGAAAAGATAAATGGGTTTGCAGCACTTTTTCTACCTTAGCAATTTCGAGGACGAAATTATTTTAAGTGGGGAAGATTGTAATGACCCGGATTCTTATGGGTTAATTTTGAATATTTTTTATTTAATTTAAATATTGATTTGATAATATAAGTGAATTTTTATATTAAGTTATTAATTTAATAATTAATTTCGATTTAATATCGAAAATATTAAACCATCGTTATGCGAAAATATAATTCAGTTCGAGATTTAAAACTGAATTAAATACAGTTCAGACTTCTGTTTGAATTCGAATAATAATATTAATTTATTATCGTAGAATTTATTGTTTTAAAATTTGATTCATATCAATTTAAATAAATATCTGTTCCGGATGATCGAATTGGACTTCGTGACCTATCCCAGTGTGTCCGGAATAGTGGTTAAACCCTAGAATTGGTAGTTGTTGTGGTCCGAAAGGAGTTCAAACACACGAGGTATTTTAAAATTGAATAAAACCGGTTTAAAACAAAACCTGTGGCTCCCTTACCTCCACATTTAAACAAACCTGTGCCATTCCTTATACCACAAACCAAAATCGAAATCGTGCCCTCCTTTAATACCACAAACCAGTACCCAAATCAAAGCTGCTCCCTTTTATAAATCGCGAAGAGCAGGAGCTCGACACAGAGAAAAACGCGATTTGCAAATCAACATCACCAGAAAACCCAAAGCTCGAAGTCATTTTGGGTGCCGCGATGTCAAACTAGTCGGAGCTGTTAGTGGCGTTCTTGAAGGAGTTCGGACCGATGATAGCGATTCTAGATCTGGGTTTCTGCGATGAACTGGAGATCGAAATAATGTAGAGATGGGTGATTAAGGAGTTGCGATGGTTTTTTTTAGGGCTGCGATTTCTCCTGTAGCAGCGTATGGAGGATGAGAGGCTCAGGCGATGATGGTCTTCACTTGGTGGTCTGGAGTGGTGCAGTGTTCTGATGGGTGTTTGATTTGGTTCAATGGTAATGTACAGAGGTCGGTGTTGGGTATTTTTAGCTCGACTGAAAGTGTGGCAGGCTGAGGGAAATCAGTCCTGTGTCTTGGCAAAGGGATGATGGGGGCGCTGGCAATTGAATGGTGGGAGTTAGAAGTGAATGGCAACATCATTTTTGGGTTGAAGCGGAGTTAGAAATTTAAAAGGTAATTTAAATTTGTAAAATCTTTATTAAGAAAACATTAAATATTTTAAATGGGTAAATATTTAAAATACGTTATTTGTTTGTCATACGAGGTCCGCTTGGGACAAACGAGTCACAATGGAATTTGTTCGAAGTTTATAGAGTAAATCGAAATCAGATTGGGATTTATTTCTAAACAAAATCAGGAATTTAATTGGAATCAGAACAGATCGCAATTAAATATCACGGTGAGTAAATCTCACCTGTTTGTTTAGAATTATTTTTATATCGTTAAAAATAATTGTTATGCTTGTTTGAATGTTGTTTGGTTGATTTAAATATATATAGCTATTTAGGCTTAACTATTATATATATTGGGTTGATGATTGGTTGGATTCCCGCAGTTTCATTAGCGGATGCCCGCGGTTTCATTAGCGGATGATTACCCTATACGCCCCACGCTATGATAGTGGATGACCTTCTATACCCCGATATCCTGCCACGAAGCAGGATGGGTATTATTATGTTGACTAACGTCTGTGGATGCAGGAAAACAGGTTGGAGGAATCCAACAGGATTCCTCAAAAATATATTATCTGTTTGTTGTTTATTTGATTTCATATATATTCATATATGATGTGTTAAAAATCAAATGATTGAAAATTGGTTGATTTGATTGTTTAAATTATCACTGGGGCTTGGACTATTGATTTATAAAATACCCTGAAAGGGTATTTGAGATTTAAAAAGGGAATTCTATTTTTTTACAAATAGAATTTGAATTTTTAATGAACTATAGAAAATATTAACTTGTTTTGAAGATATATAAAACGAGTATTGAATTTATAAACTTTGTTTATAAATGAAGATATGGGATTTGAATTGAATTTATAAACTTTGTTTATAAATGAAGATATGGGATTTGAATTGGAATTTATAAACTCTGTTTATAAATGAAAAGGTGGGATTTGAATTGGAATTTATAAACTCTGTTTATAAATGGAAAGGTGGGATTTGAATTGAATTTATAAACTTTGTTTATAAATATATAATGGGGGATTTTAAGTAAAGTTATAAACGTTGTTTATAAATAATGCAGAGAACTTAAATAGAATTTGAATATATAATTCAAATGGACTTTAAACTATAGAATTTGAAAATAGAATACAAATGAAGTTTAAATAAAGAGAATTCAAATAGAATTGAATTGGAATTTGAATAAGAAGTCGATAATGAAACGAGAGTATGAGTAAAATTAGAATTTGTTAATATGCAAGTTAAAATATATTTGAACATGTCATGTTCAAATATGAAGGTGAAATAGACTGAAGAGTTAAGTAACAAATTTATTTAACAAATTTAGTTTAAACGATTGGTATAGTTAAAATAGATTGGACAGGTATAAATATACAGGAGACAGGTTTGGAATAAAGTATAGAAGTGAAATAAATAGAATGCCCGACAAAAAGGTACGTATTTAATTCATATATGAGATTTTATGCGGCGTATCGGCTAGCCGCTTGGCTTTTCTTTTTTCTTTTTGATTGGAGAAGGCCTGTGTGGCAGTTTGGGGATTTTTCCGATGCTCCCGATACAAAGGAGGTTATGGCGAATTTTTCCGGGAATTTAAGGAGTTAGAATATTTTTAAGATAATTTGATAGTTAGAAATCAACGTATCGATATATATATATAGAAGTCGATAAGAAAACGAACTTAGAAATAGAATAGTATAATCAAAAAGGAAGTATAAGAATAAAATCTAGTAAGGATAGATAGAGGAAGAGTATACGTGTTTAAAAGTGAATCAGTAGTTGTATGGTATTGATTATTCGAGTAAGTAGTCATATCTGTTTTGACGTTATAAATGTTATTCAGTCAAGGTCTGAGAGGTAGTTATACCCCAACTTGATTGATTTCATTATTAACAAAAAAATGGTAAGATTTCAGGCTCGAAGGTCAGTGTTGGATAAGAGTTAGTTGAATATAGTTTTTGGGTTGTCGTAACGATGTTTTACACAACATCCGTTTTAACCCAAATAAATGTAAGCTTGGAAATAGAATATAGATTATTTCCTAAGTATAGAAATAAACGAGATCGGAAAGAGATAAGTAATTGGAATATTTTCCAATTATAAATAACATATATTTTCTAAAGTTAGAAAATAAAGGAAGGCGATATTCGGAAATGTTTTCCAAATAACGTAAAAGGCCAATATAGTTATTGAAAATATTTGGTTAACAAATATTGATAAAGAAATAGAGAAGTGATTTAATTAATGGAATATTAATTAAGGGCTCAGTGATTGTTTGATAATTGGATGAACACTTGTTTTCTTCGATAGTTAAATCATCGACTATCGAAACACTTGTTTTTATTCGATAGTTAAATCACAGACTATCGAAGTTTTGACCATCGTTGTCAATATGGAGAGACCGGTTGGATTATTATCCGAAGAACCACTCTGTATTGGCAGTAGCGTTGCGAATCAGATTATATAAAGATAATCGAAGACGGAGTAGAGTGCAAGGACTTTTTCTATTAATAGAAATAGTACCTTCGGTTCATCCTGTTCCTGGGTGACTCGTATGGATGATTGTCTGACAGAGTATTTCTAGAAAGGTCACGTACATTGATTTCTTCAACCGTACCAAGAGTGGAAGCGGAGAAGGAAACTTCTTTTAGCTAACACGTAATGTACTATTGAGGACGTCAATCGGTGATTTGATGGATTTGACGATGTGGCATTCGAAGTGAATCTCTTGTGATGATAAAGCGTAGCTTCTAGCCTCATCAAACCGGTAAATGACAGAAATCGGGTAGGCAGCATGGCTATGTAGGTCGCACCTATTAGGGTGTATAATCACCTGATCTAGAGTTTCATTTATTTCTAAAAATCTATTGTCGATGTTGTCCCATTCGGGAAACGGTTGCTGATCCCAACCGTTGGTGATATACATTCGATACACTCAAGCCAAATGAGTGGTCGGTCATGTGTGGCTGAGTTGCAAGATGTTCTTGTTGAACTCGGTGTATTCTCCTCTAGAGATATACCAGCGGAAGGTGGTTCCATACCTTGTCATAGTTTGAAATCAAGTACCCAATACGTGCTTGCGGTTTATGATTGTATATTATTATGTGGAACGTGAGATGCAAACATTCTACTAGATTGTTATCTACTTGATTTAGACATTATTATAATATCAAAAGAGTTTTGATATAAAGATTATAGTTCCTTTCAAAGGGATTTTTGAAAGTTAAATCAAGTGTTGGATTCTTATAAGGGAAAAACCCGTTCCGTGTTATACGGCGTGGTCTTATGAGATATTATTTAGTTTCTGAAACTGTTTTAAACTGTTTACTCATACCAGTCCCATGACTGACCCGGAGTTTATTTTGTTTTGTTCTACCTAAACTCTTGGGTGCCTAAATTTGTACGGGCAGTCAAGTAGTTCAGGATTTTTCAGATATATCTAAAGGAGCTTGGAGCAGGAGGCTTCAACGTTAGTTACACATAGTTTTGTTCCGCTGTGTTGTAAGTGTTGTACTTTGATAAGTGTATGTTATACAGTTAAGATTTTGTATTTCAAAAGTTATGATATATTATATTTTGTTCCACTGCGATGTGAGATTCTGTGTTTTTGTTTTTGGTTCTTCTTCTATCTCTTTCTTCTAAAAAAATGTTTCGTATTTTCGTGATATCTTGGTTGGACGTATGATGTATATAGTCAACTCTGATGTTGCGGAAATCTGGGTCATTACAAATGTTTATTCTTTTATACAACCCAAAACCTCCGTTACTTGGCGTCCCACTAAGTTACTTATTCCAGTTTACAAGTTTGCATGTTCTCCTATTACATATTTAGCTTATCCCCAATTTACAGTCTAATACTTATTATAATATTTAATCGGTTCCAACAAGCCCAATTATCCATTTTTATCCAATTACAACGTTGTTCTAATTTTAACACAAAGTTAATGATAAAGGCTTAGGCTCTCTTTAGGCATTGGCTCAGCACTAAAAAAAAGGGAAATTGTCTAGGCTAGTCGCAAGGCCTAGACTCAAAAATAAATAATCAAGGCATAGTATGAACTATAAATAAAACCATAACACGGAAGGGGATAGGAGAAGGATAATTACTTATGAACAGTAAATACCTGAAAATAAATAAGCATAGACAGTAAATAAATTATAGTAACCTTACAGAAAAACTAAACACATGAACACGATAAGTAACTTTAAAAATTAAACTCGCAAACTTAAAGCTATTTAACTGTCTAACTTTTCCTACATAAATTACTAATCTAGAAATCACGTAAAAACTCACAGATGTGACAATCTCCCCGTACCTGCCGCACAAAACAAGGATGGAGTGTATTGTATTACGTGCCAGGCCAATACGGGACGATCATTAAGAGAAAAAAACACAAGCGGAACCTATCGTATAACTCACAACGCAAGGATAAAATATAATAGTACGTATACAACATGCTTTAATAGTGAAGCATAATTGAGAAGAATCATAAACTTTTATATCATCATGAAATATCCATACATCAACAGAATCTGTACAATCAGCCTCACTATAAGATCAATCAGAGCAACATACATCACATATAGAAACAAAAACAACTAAAAGTACATATTAGAAAATAATACGTCAGCCTTATGCTCATCGTCGCTCTGCAATAACGTCTTCATCAAGATCTACTACTTGCTACCTAGTCTACCCATCCACAAACTGATGAAGAACTCAAGGTAAAAAGAGAGAAACGTAAAACCTTGAGTCAGACAATAGTCTTAATGAGTGATAAACAACTATCTAACATCATAAATAAAATAAATGAGAAATACGAGATTAATCATCTAATCTATCGACACATCGTCAGAGAGTAACCCTGTAACACCCCGTATTTTCTATGAATATTAAAATTAACAAATCTAGGAACACTTATTTTTTTTAAAAGAAGAATTGGGTGAAATGGGTTACGCCATTGCGTTCGTCTCGGAATTCTGCTTGAGATAGAGTCTGAGTTTTTGTGAATCGGACTCCGTATGAAGAAGTTATGGAGGTTAGAAGATTTCTAGTGTCAGCAGAAAATAAATTAAAAATAATAATTAAATAATCAATTCGGTTCGAAATTCAAAACTAAGAAATCGGCTGAGCGGGAAATCTACCGCTCAGGGGTGTCGACCCCCCCGGGGGTGTCGACATGGGAGTCGACCTCCCTATAGGGGTGTCGACCCCCCTATAAGGGTCGACCCCTGCCAACTGTGCTGGACAGTGACGATTTTCTGAGTCATAGGGCTACGTGGCAACTTCTGATTTGCCTGATGATGCATTTTCTTGGACAAGACGACTTTGATGACTCCTAGGTTGATCTAAAGGCCCATATTAATCCTAAACTTCTATATAATCACCCCCAAACCTCAACCCTAGACCTCATAACCCTATTCTATGAAGCCGTCATGTTGTCCATGTCTAAGCTAGCCTTGCCTCCATCTTCTACAAACTAGAAATCAAGTTAGAAAGCTCCAAACCAAATCCAAACTAGAGAATCAAACGTCTACATCAAGGGTTAAGCTTAACAAATTCAGAAATCAGATCCCAGAATACAAGATCCGTTCTTTTTCTGTAAGTTCAGTTATTATTCAGATTTGAACACCTAATAGAAATCATGACTGTAATAATCGGATCTAGAACTATGCCTAATCTTGATTCATGCTTATCCTTTTGTAAAATCTGAATTGCCTATGCCTATGAGACTGTTGTGATTGATATAATGAAACCTATCATGCCTATGAGACAGTTGTGGTTGACATAATGGAACCTATCATGCCTATGAGACTGTTGTGATTGATATGATGGAACCTATCATGTTGTACGTCCTATGCCTATGAGACTATTGTGATTGATATAATGGAACTTATCATGTTGTACATCAAAATTAGTGATTCTTTTAAGTGCAATTCTATCTAATCTTTATACCTATGGTGTGAGTTGCTTAGCTTGCCCACATTTATTGTTAATGTACAACATGCCTATTGGAAACATGATTCTTGAATTGGGTACACCTTTACATGCCTATTTTTTCTTATGTAAATTCTTATGCTCCTTCTCTATACTTCCCCTTTTTGTTTCTTTTATGAATACTAGGTTCATTCAGAACTTAGATTGAATCTCGTTGTATGTGCGATTATAACACGTGAAAATTGGGTATAATTTAATTGAGTAAATTTTGGGCATAACAAGTGAATGTGGCATAAAACTTGTACTGACTACACATGGAGAATATTAACATAAAAAGACCTAAACTTGGACACATATGACAGATATGTAAATTGGCTAAAGATGATCACGCGTAACCCGAGATTAGATTGAGTTGCGGTGTAAGACTGCCCGGAACCGCCCGGCACATCCAACGACCGCAACAATATAGATCTAATGTGAGAGATTAGTGCATTAAGCCCAAAAACCCGAGGTTAGATTGAGTTGCAGTGTAAGGCTGCCCGGAACCGCCTGGCACATCCAGTGACCACAACAATATTGATCTAATGTGAGAGGTTAGTGCTTTAATGAATGAATTAAAGCTAAGGGACGGACATGCTAAGAATAGTAGTGTTAAGTTAATTAAGGCAACACTTAACCAGTACAAAATGTTAATTAAACAGATGGGTGGGGTTAGGTTAATTTGAGAACACTTAACCGTTATAACATGTTGAGTAGGAAACCCTATTAACGGGGACCCGTTTCAGCAGTAACCCACATAGATGTATCACGGTACCCTGAACTAGGCAGGGTGGGGCACGATTACTGGGCTGATTATAAGCGGTCAACATAGCAGCAGGTGGTGCAGCAGTGTAGGTTCCGGTGGAGTATGGGCGTGCACGTACTCCGGAGTGGAAAAAGCAGGCACTGGGCATCAGTTGTATACACTGTGCATCTTGAATTTGTGTCGGGTTACCACCATAGGAATTGATACTCCCATGGTGGGACTAGCACAGGTATCTACAATTAAGTGGGGCCGAATGACACAAGAAATAATTGCATGCGAGTAGAAGCCGATCAGAAAAGGGATCACTTTGTTATGAGCACATTATGGTAGTTGAAACATTCGTTAGTAGGTGCAGAGAAATGGAAATGAGTGCGACAGTATATTCAGTTTATCTTGCCTTATCTTATGTTATCTTATTGCTACGGTATTGTTCTATATTCAGTTTATTCATATCATGATCCTTTTACCTGTTTACATGCTGAATAATCACTGCACTTACCAGGCTTATGTCTGACCCGTTTTCTTTCGCCTTCTTTTCTTCCATTCCCCCCTCCACGTCCTCAGGGAGGGAATACTTCAGCTTAGTGCAGACCTTTTCCAACTTGAAGAGAGTAGATGTATTGCTTGGATTCTCTTTTCTTGGGCTATGGCTGTGGTTACACTTTTATTGGGGATTTATGCTGCTTTATTACTGTTTTATGCTTCTTTATGTACTTGGAGTTTTAAATCAAGACAGATGTTTTATTGTAATAATTTAGAAGTTGGGTTTTGAGACAATGCTTGTAATGTTTTGACTGAACCACGTTATTTATGAAATGATTTCAGTTTTCCGCTGTCTATATGTCTGTCTTGTAAATTATCTGTGCCTTTTACCTAAAATGCTTCACCAAAGTTAATGCATTCCCTCTGTGAGTGATCTTAACGGAGGTGGGGTGTTTCAAATCCAAACCCGTCTCCTCTACATCCGATAGTGATAGCCTTCCCAAACAATCCAAAAGATGTAAACAATACATCCATAACAACCAGTTATCAAGCGAAGACTATTTTAATCGAGTTCGACATCTCCCAAGCGCAAGCCCCGAAGGCCTAGACCAACATCAGACAAGCACCCAAGAGATATCTCCTTCAACGTGGGATAGTCCACATAAGACGATACACGCAACCAATAATATTCATGACTCTGGCTATCACCGCCAGCCTTGCCTTGATACCGTCGTTAACTGTATGACTGGCCCAACTTGCCATCCATCAGGGGATAATGGTAACCCCGGTTCCAGCAAAACTCCATACGCCATCATAACTCGTATCTGGCCTTTCATAGATACCCAGGGTACTCGATTAGACATCTTCTAATCTTTTGGGTATCCCTATTATACCTCTACTTTGAGTCCACTAGAACTTTCGACTAACGATAATCTCTCAGCCTTCAATATCTCTAGCCATCCACCTTGATGACTGTACATAAGCTCAAGTGGCTTCTCGAGCAACCATTATCCACGAACTCAACATCTTTGAGTTGTCTTCACAACTTCATTGTATTTCATCAATCAACTAACACTTCATGACACTTCGAACATTCCACCTTGAATTCACATCGAAGCTACATTCAACGTCGAACCAAAAATAAATTGTGTTTGTTCATATATTCGATGGATCGTCCACCTATGCATCGACACCGATCCATATGGATTGCCCATGATTCAAGCATCATCTCTTTTCTCTAGTTCAAACCAATCCATTCATCCCTGGAACCCGACCGATCCATCACAAACAGTGCGATCCATGTCCAACACTTTAACCGCTCTCACATGTCACTCGACCCGATCCATCCACCCATGGGTTGCAACCGATCCATCCACCTATGGACCGCGATCGATCCATCCACTTCCCTTCAACATGCCTCAGTCGATCCATGCTTATTCCCGTTCGTGGAACACAACCGACCCGATCCATTCGATGGATCATGACCGATCCAAGCTTTCCCGTTAATCCATCATTGCCGACTGATCCAAAACCACGAGCTAACTTTCACAATGCCTGGCCGATCCATAGTCTTTTGATCCATCTCCATGCCAATCCCGACCAATCCATCCATTTCTTTCACTACACTCCATGCGATCCAACTCCAAGCTCATGCGATCCATCCTATTTCCCATCGATCCATGCCCAGATTTGCTTTATGTAGACCAATCCATCACCATCCATGCTTTAACGACGTACGTTTATGCATCCAATTCATCCAATTTCAACCGAACAATCAATTTCGCAATAATTCCATCACCAACAATCATTAGCACATCAACAGTCATCATTCCATCATATAAAATTCACCAAATCAAGATAAACAATGAATGGATAAATAAATGGATTCAAACTTGCATAAATGCATGGATTAACCATATGAATTTATCATTATATTCTTTCTAGACTAGATCCTATGGTGATTTGAATGAAAATAGACCTACCTTGATTAGATTTAGGTGAAAACGACTTGAAATGATGAAAATAAGATTAAACAAACCCATATACTCGATTGAATCCATTTGAGAGATGCTTATCACTCACCAAATCCACAAAACAGCTTGAAAACGATGAATCCCTAACCTGAAGAACGGTCTTCAAATCAACTACTTTGATGCGATCTACTCTTCCTTGATGTTAATCTTCAACCTTCTAATGTAGATCCTAGAATTCAGTGGAGTGGAAATGTATTTGATCGAGCAAGGACGATATCGAGCTCAACCAAATGAGTGAAATGAAGAAACTAAACATTCTCCTTGCCACTACCCCTCTATTATACCCAACAACCTCTAACCTTAATGGGCCTCACTAATCATTCCACTAATGACTAATTAGTCTGTCCAGAAATTGCATAAAACTAAAATAGCGATTCCTTATAAACCACTTAGCTCAAACTTTAATGTGACCACTCTACGGAAGTGGAAACATCATTTCCTTTTCAATGAAATTGATCCTAGCACCTGATTTGATTCCAATCAAAAGTTATTCCCGGTACAAAATTTCCAAGGGCAAAATGGTTACAAATAAAATTGATAAAAATTATGGATATGTCTCACATCCGCATAAACAACATATCAAAATATGAGAATGATCCGACCCTCAGGTAATTAAATAAAAGTATTATACGATCCTTCAATACGTAAAGTGCTGGTCGTTACATTCTCTCCCCCTTTTAGGAATTTCGCCACCAAAATCCCAAGCAAACAGAAGAAACCAGAAACAATTAGGCATGCCTATCATCCACGAGCAACCAACTATCATCCAAACTGGCATCCATCAAGCCATGAATTCATAGCCTTATCCGAGCACGCGGAATTTTAATAATAACACAAGCTACAATGGTGTAAGGTGACACGACATTAATGGGTCGTACCAATGAAGAGTTCTGAATGGATCGTCTTCATACTCTCTTCCTTTTCCCACGTACAATCATCATCATCGTCACTCCATTACACCTTGACTAGCTCAACCGTCTTCCTCATATGATGTTTCATGTCATTCCCCACAACACAAAGCGGCTTACAAGGTCTCGAAACTTCAGACTCGACTTCTCAGTCTTCGTACTGATTCGGAGATACCACCACATTTGAAACATGCACACACTTATGTAGAAACAACACGTAGAAAACATTGTGCACACTCGACATCTTCTTGGGTAAATCCAATTTATACGCGAGCTTTCCAATTCGCTCGACAATCAGAAATGGTCCAATGAACCTTGGAGCTAACTTTCCTTTACTTCCAAACTGAATAACATGCTTCAACGGTGAAATCTTCACAAAAACCATGTCATCAATGTCGAACTCCAAATCTTTTAGACGCTTATCGACGTAACTTTTCTGACGATCTTGGGCTGCCTTCATTTGTTGCCGAACAATCTCGATACAATCCGAGGTCTTTCTTATCATTTATAGCCCAAGTATCAACTTATCTCTAGTCTCTAACCAACATGCCAGAGAATTACATAGTCTGTCATACAATGCCTAGTATGGTGCCATCCCAATGCTTGACTGGTAGTTGTTGTTGTATGCAAACTCAACTAAAAGTAGATTTCCTTCCCACGATCCCCCAATGTCCAATACACAAGCTCTAAGGAGATCATCCAAAACTCGGTTAACTCTATCGGTTTGGCCATCAGTCTGAGGATGATAAGTTGTACTCGAACATAATTCAGTTCCCAAAGTCTCTTGCAAACTCTTCCAAAATCCACTCATGAACAATGGATTTCGATCACTTGCTATGCTCTTCGGGATGCCATGAAATCGAACTATCCATTTTATATATAGCTCAGCCAACTTCGATGTTGTCCAATTCGATTTGGCAGGAATTAAACCTTGTGCTTTTGGTCAAGCGATCCACGATGACCCAAATTCCTTCGTTTCCTTCCCTGGTCCCAGATAGTCCATCGATTAAATCCATCGATACTTGCTCCAACTTCCACGTTGGAACCTCTAATGGCTGAAGCAATCCACTCGGCTTCTTCTGTTCAGCTTTCACCAACTGACAATTCATACACTTGAAATGAAATTTCCAACATCCCTCTTCATTCCTTCCTAGTGGTAAGCTCGTTTCATGTCCCGATACATCTTTCTATCACCAGGATGAATCGTCAACTTTGAGTAATGCCATTCCCTCAGAACCTCATCTCTTAATCCATCAATATCAGGAACAACTAGTCGTCCTTGCTTCCAAAGTCAACCTTCTCGATCAACCTCGAACTCCTTATCCTTTGGTTCCAGCTTATGGATAATCTCGACGAGCTTTTCATCATGATTTTGTCTTTCGCCGGTCCTTTCAATGAGAGTAGGTCTTATCGGTAAGCTTGCCAACATTTCAGGCTCTAATGCAAGACCTTGAACTCCTTATCCTTTGGTTCCAACTTATGGATGATCTCGACAAGATTTTCATCATGCTTTTGGTTTTCGCCGATCCTTTCAATGAGAGTAGGCTTATCGATAAGCTTGCCAACATTTCAGGATCTAACTTGCACCTAGGCCTGAAACCAATTCCTTCTAAGTACTATATGTGTTTCCGTTCTGAAAATATCGCTACCAAACTTACGTGTCTTTGACCCAATGCATCGACCGCTGCGTTACCTTTACCCAGAGTATAGGATATACCAAAATCATATGACGCCAGAAAATATAACCGTCGTTGCTGCCGAAGACAAATCCTTCTGGCAGAAAAGATACTTCAATGACTTATGATCCGTAAACAACTCAAATCGAACTCCCAACAGGTCATTTAGAGCAAACACAATCGCTGCCAACTCTAAATCATGAGTCAGATAATTCCGCTCGTGCAGCTTCAGCTGTTGACTCGCATATGCCACAACTCCATCCTTTTACATGAACACTGCTCCAAGTCCAGTACCACATGCATCGGTGTATACCACCATCTCTCCATTTCCACATGGAATCGTCAAAACAGGAGTACTCATTAGTCTCTCTTTCACGATTCCAAAAGCTTGCTCACACATTGCATCCCATGTAAACACTTGATTCTTCTTCGTCAATCCTGTTAATGGTGCAGCTACCTTGGAGAAATCATTGATAAAACGATGATAATATCCTGCCAACCCAAGGAAACTCCCCACGTCTGTCGCATTCTTAAGTCTATCCCAGTCCTGGATTGCTGCCACCTTAGCGGGATCCACCGTTATTCCGTTTCCAGAAACAACATGGCCTAAAATTCCCATTTCGTTCTTCCAGAAGTGACACTTTGAAAACTTAGCTCTCAGCTAATGCTTTCGCAAGATTTTCAAAACAACTCGCAAGTGCATCTTATGCACTTCCTCATTCCAGGAGTAAACCATAAAATCATCTACGAATACAAGCACAAACTTTTTCAACTGATCTTTGAACACTCCATTCATAAGATCCACGAAATACGCAGGTGCATTGGTCAATCCAAACGACATTACCGGCCACTTAAAGAAACCGGATGGTGTCATAAAAGCAGTCTTTGGCACGCTATGCTTTGCCTCTCTCAACTGGTGAAATCCTGTCGCCAAATCCATTTAGGAAAACACCTTGGCCTTATGAAGCTGATTTAACAAATCATGTATCCTCAACAATGGATACTTGTTCTTCTTGGTCACCGTGTTCATCTCACGATAATCAACATACAACCTCAAAGATCCATCAGCCTGGGTTACAAACACAACTAGTGCACCCTATTCGGACATGCTCCTCTAAATGAATCCTTTTCCCAAAAGGTCACGTACCTACACCTCTAACTCTTATTGTTCCTTTGGCACCATCCGCCTAAGAGGCATGACGATAGGTCTAGCACTTTCGACCAAAACGATCCTGAACTCAATCTCGCGATGCGGTGGCAAACCTTTGACCTCTTCAAAGACATCCTCAAACTCACTTGCGATCGGCACAGATGACAAATATTCCTATGGAATCACAAGCGAATACAAAAAGTTATGAAGACTCTATCTTCTGGCTTACATTAAATCACAACCATTTGCCTTTCCACTTTCCTGACTTTCACCTCGAGCTTCTCGCAATCCACTTTTGCCGCATACCTCTTGAGCCAGTCCATACCCTAAGTAATCCCAAATACCACGAAGTTCAAAACAAAGTGATCACACACAAAAGAGAAACCATGACTTGACAACACTAGACCATGACAAATCATACACAAACTGGATGAACCCCCCACTAGATTAGTCACCACCAATGGTCTATCACAAATCTCGGGTTCCAAACCTAAGCGGCACATAAGCTCATTGCAAATGAAAGAATGTGATGCTCCAGAATCAAACAACACTCAAACTGAAACATTTCTAATAGAAAGAGTATCTTGAACTACAACACTCTTTCCTTTCTCCTCTGTCGTAGGAGCTCTAGAAGAAGATGGCGCAGCCTCAAAAGCATACTCTTTCACAATTTTCTTACCCTTAGCCAGTTCTGGACAATCCTCCTTGTTATGCCAGGCTTACCACAATTATAGCACTTCCTTTCAACCTTCAGATTCTTACAATCCCTGAAAAAATGGCCCTTCTACTTGCAGTTGAAGCAAATCACCTCGCTTTTCTGCTTCTTCTGACCATTTTTTCCTTTCTGCTGTTGCGACTTTCTCTTTTTGTTATTACCACCCATTTGTGGTTTTGGATCCTCCTTAGCTGCAACAACTATCTCTTCCTTAGGAAACAAACTTGCATGCCTCAAATTTTTCTCCACGATCTTCTCATAAGTGTCATCCAGATGATCAACCAGTTGATTCCCGAGATACTTATCGAAGCCCATGATGAACTTCTCGTTCTTCTGGTAAGGACTCTCAACATATGAACGAGCATAATTGGACAAGGCTTCAAAGTCAGAAACATACTCCAACACTGGACGACCATTCTGCTTTAGCTCAACAAACCTCTTGAACAGAACAGACTTCTAAATGGTAGAAATGAACTTCATCTCGAACTTGACGTGGAACTGTACCTAAGTAGTCTTATCTTTTGGAGTCTCTAAGGCGACAGAGTTCCACCAATCCATAACTCTGCCCTGTAGCTGTCTTGATGCAAGTTTCCCCTTAGTCGCATCATTGATGCGCACGTAAAAATGAACATATATATTCACAAATTTATTCTTTTTTAGTTAAATAAATGAATATTTTTGGGTATTTTATATGATCAAACATTGTTTTAAATATTCTCAAAATCATCACTCATTTTGGAAAAAATGGTCAATTGTACATGTTTTAATTTTTGAAATCATTTACTTGTTCCATGTAGTTGTCTCTTATAGGAATTTAGGAGCAAAACATGGTGCATACACAGGACGATATGAAGAAATGCATGCATATACACAAGAGGAGGCAAGAAATAATTAATTCTATGGAAAGTGGAGGACCCCACCTTTCAACTAATCCACTTACTCTTAAGCTTCATATTAGAGACTAATTGGATGAGAAAAAGGCTTCATGCATTCTACATGACTCATTATTGGCTAAGACAAGATTAGAAGCTTCATGAATTGGGCATTTTGGGGATTTCCCATTATGAGTGATTAGGGTTTTAGAGTTTTAGATCATGTATATATACCCCCTTTATGTACATGTATATCCTCTTCTTGAGTTTAGTTGAGAGAAGATAAGCACTCTTTTTATTTTCATGGCTACTTAGCCATTTTATTTTATGTAATCTCTCTTTTTAATGCAATTTTAATTAGTTGTCTTTTACTTACATGTTCTTTTTTTATGAAAGTAGCCTAGATTTATTTTATGCAATCTACTTTTGTTGTCATGATTACATATATTAGAGGCTAATCCCTTCCAACTTAGGGGTAATAAAGCTCTCTTATTTATGTAGATGCAACATAAGTGGTTTATATATGCTCTCTTTTTGTTCTTCATGTCATGTTGATGTTATTGGTTTTATGTGTTCATTATTGAGTTTGATAGCCTATATTGTTGACACCAAATTGGCTATGCTTGGTCATATGTTCACTAACTACCTCTTCATCTACATATGATGATGGTGATTAAGTGGAGGTTGAAATAAAAATTTGATGGTCTATAGTTCTAATTAATAGTTCATAGGCCATGCTTAAAGTATATTTCACTTTTATCTTGTTGTCATTTTTCATTAGAACTAGTAAGTTGATTTAATGGGTATGTTACAGTTTGATAGTTTATTTTGTGCTAATTAATAACTGAATAAGCTATACCTATAATAATCATATCAACCAAATTCACAAATGACTGTAAAAAAAGAGAGACCATGGTTTCATTTTATGTTGATTCATGTGATCTAGAGAGTGGATTTATTCCTAAGTTGTTATTTAACTCTCATATTCTTATTTAACTTAGTTTGTTAGTTTAGTGTAGTTGTAGTTAGTTAGTTAAACCTTCACACGAATTTGGTTTAATTTGATTGAATATAATTAAAATTGTTTCTTTCTCCGTGGATTGACCCTTATTCGCTAACGTACTACAAGTGTACGTCGTGCGCTAGCGGTTTTACACACTTCGCGATGGATTCTAATGATAGAAAATCCGTTTGCAAACAAGGTTTTGGCGCCCTTATCAGGGAAAGAATTTGATTTTATTCTTCGGATTAATTTTCTTATTGTTCACCTAAAAAAAATGTCTGCTTTGCTTGTCTTCGTGCAATTTCTGTTCTTTGCATATACCATATAGAGTTTCTATGTGTGAGTTTCAATTTTTCTGTATCTCTCGTGAGTTTCAATGTGCATTTTATGAGCTTATTTTGCTTAGTTTAGTTGTGTTTGGTTTTATCTAGTGTAATTTGGAGTTAGTCTTTCTTTCTGTTTTAAATATTTTTGTGCATTTTGTGCATTTTAGATTTTGTCTCACAAGCTTCCATTCTATTTCTCAGGCATATTGCATTTGCACTCTTCTTTCCCCATCTCTTTTGTCTCTTTTGCTCTTTAATAAGAAAAATAAATAAAAATCAATAGTAAAACGAATTTCACAACTCTGTTATGTCTATTCACAATGCCATCTCACAGTTTTACATTACAGAAAAATTAGTTCAAAAAAAATTACTTGCATTTCACATTTTTGTTAACATTTCACAGCTTTCATACATTTCATTCTTATTGCACTTTTTTCTGTGGTTTCATCTGCTTTCTCTGTTCTACAAACTGTTTCTCCACAATCATCTACATTGTTTGCCTCGGCGAAACCTTTACACCATCATCAATGCCAAAATTGCTTTGCGCTTCTACACCAAACTATTACCAATTTCACACCATTTCATCACCTTCCATCACATTTCAGATCAACAAAGCATTTCATGAACCCCATCCACACTAGTTAACCCTCCATTGCCTCAAACAAAACCAACAAAACCACCTCAGTCACCACCAACATAAAACCACCAGAGTCCATCCACAAACAAACAACCACACCACACTTCAGTTGCGATACCCAGTTTCAACACCCCTTACATTGCACAAACCATACCATACTTGCCTCAACGCTCAAACAATTGCCAACAACTTCCCGAACACTAGCTCCCGTGCACATTACCCATACACTGGCAAACTCCGTTGACAAACTACTTGCTTACCATCAGCAACTCCGCTGCATCACCCGCCTCCACTGACAAATAACCGACTAGACCCTCATCATTCATCAACTCGCCTAATTAACACATCTGCCATCAATTACCATCCCCTCCTCTTTCGTTAACACAACTTCATCCAAACTACCTTCCTCATCTTGCCCTACTATCTGCCATTACAAGCCCTAAACAACTGCTTTCAACTAATCCCCCTTTACTGGCTCCTTTATCAATCCCCTTTACTGACTTCACTAACATATACACGATAATCCTTCGACACCCACCTCCAAACTTCCACCGCCGACAACTCCGAACACATGCAACTGCGAACCACCGTAACCCTCAAAAATAAAAAACCCAATTCACCATCTCCAAGCCAATCCCTCACAAGCCTCTTTATCAATCTTCCTTCACCATAATATCCTACTTTCTCCACGCAGACAGACCTCATCACTATTGCCAAAACTGTCAACACTCCTACCATATCAACCCTAGTCAACAATCCACAATCATAACTCCTCATAACTGCTACAACCTTTTTTTCATACCTCAAACCTACCTCAAACCATACAACTAAAAACTGCTCAATTTTTCCACTTCACAATCATTAAGACCCCCCTTTCTGCAGTTTCTCTACAATCGTCCACACACCCAAAAAATAGTCCAAACTGGCAATCCATAAATAACTTTCAACATCCTTCCTTCATTCAACACGCCCCCGAAACAACAGCAATCCTTACTCCAAACTCCAATGAGCCGCCACTTGAACCCAAGACCATATCGAATTCGCCATTTCCCAATTTGCGCCTGAAGATAAACGCGGCGCCACCACCTGCATATAAACTGCTGCAACACAAACCAGATATCACCTGAAGCCTTCATTTCACCCAACTCCATACACCATTCAACCCAAATTTAGCTGAATTCAATTGCCCCAATTACCAATAACCGAACCACCGAAAACCATATCTCCCAAATCGTATAACAACCCTGACCCCCTATTGCATCTGAGCCCAAATATATTTTGATTTTTGATAGTTAATCGCCTTCTGAAATTTCCAATAAAAATCAATTCTTGTTTTAAGGTTTCTCGCGAGTTTTTCTTTTTTCTTTTTTCGGTGATTTGCCTTTGCAGTGATGAGAGAATGGTTAGCTACATGCATTTTTATCTGGGTTGATTTTCTCTTAAAAAAATCTTTCCTTTCATTTGTTTATATATCGTCTTCATTTTTCAGGTAGTCAAATGCAGATAAAACAAAGAATTGCTTAATAAGGATTACACTTTTTTTTGCTTCACTTGCTTGCTAAAAAATGCCGCTTAAAAAAATTGCTAATAAGAATCTGCACGCTCTGGTATTGTGCTCTCAACTCTGTTTTTTATTTTTATTGCTTATTGATTGCTTGGATCTGCACTAAAAAATCCAAAAACAAAATAAAAATTCATTCTTAGTTGCATTGTAATTCACGTCTAATTTCTATTTTGCATTCATCTCATTTTATTTTTATTTTTAAGGACATCATTATATTCTGACAAATTGGTATATTTTTAACAAATTATTTCTCAGTGTCTTGACTACGGCAGAGTAATAACCATTTATAAATATTACGGTGACTTATAAATATTATAGTGGTTGTTCCACTAAAGGCATTTAAACCTTCGGTGGAATTGTTAGGGTGATTCCCGGTGCACCGATAACTCCTGTCTGTTAACCAGATGAGAAATCTTTTGCCGAAATTAATCTAACCGTCATTATATAGTTTTAGAAAATTTGTAAATAGTTAATTTGCATTCGTTTAGTTGCATTAGATTCATACATATTTTAAAAAAAGAAAAAAATTCGAAAATAAAAGAACCTTTTCTTTTGTAAATATTTATTTCCTTTTCTCCTAGAAAACCAAAAAGAAAAAAAAGAAGCTTTCTTTAAAATGTCCAAATTTCCTTATTCCTATGGATTTTACAATAGTTATGAACATCATAATCCATATAATTTTACACCAAATTCTTATGGAAAATTTTAATAACAACAATTGTACAAACAATTTGGATTTTGCGCCACTAACTTTTCAATTTTTTTAAAATAATCCTGATTTTACACCACCAAAATTTCAAAATGATGATCAACTCTCAACTCTTGAAATAAGTATTCAATCTCAACTCGAAGAAAGTCAAAGATTAAGTGAATCAAGTCCAAGAACAATTGAATTAATGTGCAACAATTCAAGTCAAAGTTTTCAAAATAATCAAAATTCAAATTCAATTCCACATTTAAATGATTTTGATTGTAGCCCTTGCCAGTTCAATTTCGAACTCCAAAATGAATTCCAAATTCAAAATGAAAATGTGAATCACTTTCCAAATGATTTTGGCAATGGGATTAATTTCAATTGTGGTGCAAATGAAAACTTTTGTTCTCAACAATTTCAAATTGAAAATTCTCAAGTAATTAATTATAAATTTGATTTTGTTGAATAAATGAACGAAACTTACATTGACTACATGGATTTGTTGTATGAAAATTACTTGAAGTTTCGTGAAAAACAAAATCGAATCCAAACGTGTGGCGATTTGAATATTAATCTATCTTTTACCAAAATTGATGATTTTCAAACAACGACTTTCGAAATTGAAAATAACGATCTTAACGAAGTTGTTAATAATACGATAATTGATTTGGATTTCAGTTCTTTTGAGAAGGTGGAACAAAATTTAAAATTTGATCTTCTTTTTTTGAAAATTTGAAAACAACAACTTTGGACTTTGAAAATAATACATGCATTGAAGTTTTTGACAATTCATTAAAGGAAGACGAATTTAATGAAAATAAATTTTTTGGGCTTTTCGAAAATGAGTTGAATTCTAAAGTGGTAGATTTGAATCACCATTTTGATTTTGAAATTAACAATTCTAAAGAAACTTTCAATGATAATTTTGGAACTCGAATTGGTGAACATAAACTACAAGCTCAACCAACTATTCAATCTACCCTAAAGATGATCGAAAATAAAACAACTCATTTGGTTTTTAATAAAAAAACATATGTTTTTCCAAATCTACATTCAACTTCGAAATTTTTTATGATTTGGTTTTTCAAGCTTAAACTGTGTCTCTCATACTTGAAGAAACAATGAATCGGCCTTTAGAAGACCGTTTCATTTACTTCTTGTCAACATATTTTTTATATGCTATAAAAAAATTGTTCTTTTTGTAAATATAGGGCATATTTTCAAAATTTTCTTTTCCTTTTTTTTTCTTTTCTCCTTCCACTTGGATTGAATGTTGGGACACAGTCAAAGTTAAGTGTGAGGGACTTCCATATTTATTTTGGTTTTGCATAGATTTCTCCTTTCTTTTCTTCTTTCATCGAAAAAAACAATGTTCAAAAGAAAAAAAATTACTTTTCAACAGGAATGATGAAGTAAACATACGACTTTGGTTTGTACGATTAAAATGTTCTTCTCTTAACGGATAACGAAAGAAAAATAGTGTAACTGGTATATAGGGAGATTCATAGGTGATGAGTATGAAATGTTTTCCAAATTGTAATCTGATTAACAGAATGGTTGATTTAGACTACTTGCGATAACATTTTAGATCATTTAAGTGAAGTTGTGCTAAGATATTCTTGCTTAATACTCTCTCTTTTTCAAATAATAATAATAATAATAATAATAAGAAAAATATATAATAATCCAAGGGTATCAAATATTGCTAGTACATCTAGCACTGTTGTGCAAACCCGCCAGTCTCTGTCCCACACTCTCGCGTAAGCCGTAATCCAATGCATTAGTGGTATATCTTGGTCTCATTTCATGAGTTGGACACCTAAGGATTACCGACCCTCATGTAAGTCGTAATGTAGTGTAGGAGTGGTATACTTAGGTGTTTGTAAATAATAATAATGTAAATATATTTCATAATAAAGAGAGAGTAAGCACTTGAAATCCAATAACCTTCTTCACTTATTTGACCTAACTTGTTAACCAAAAGGAAATTGAGATGCCATTTTACGATTGTTGAAATCGATTATAGAATTCATTTCATATTTGCACTAAGTTTCT
This sequence comes from Allium sativum, assembly GCA_030737875.1. NCBI lineage: Eukaryota > Viridiplantae > Streptophyta > Magnoliopsida > Asparagales > Amaryllidaceae > Allium > Allium sativum. The sequence continues at coordinate 4,164 of JASFAX010006990.1, read as the reverse complement.
ACCAAACAACTGGCCAAGCCGGAGGAGTTTGAAATGATAACATGACTTTTGTTTGAAGTTTTGATTATTAACGGACTTAACTTTCATAGTGACGACCCAAACTTGTGTTAACTCATTCGTGTCAAATTTAAAAGTAAATTACCCATTTGAAAATACTCTTTTAAAAACTTGCATTCAACTTGTAAATATTATTGAATATTACATTTTGTAAATATTTTTTGCATTTAACATTTGGATTTTGTGGGTAGTATCCGCTAAAAACCCTCACGAGACAACACTCGTCCTAGTGGGGACACCCAGAGGTTTAATGGGTTTTTGCGTATGCTCAATGTAAGCGTGCTTCCTACGAAAATGGATTTATCTACTTTTTTTCTTTCTTTATTCAAGGACGAATAAAATGATAAGTGTGGGCGGTATTTGATGTGCACGTAAAAATGCACATTTACATAAATGAACATTTTTGGGTACTTTATATGATCAAACCTTGTTTTAAATATTCTCAAAATCATCACTCATTTAGGGGAAAAAGACCACTTGTGCATATTTTAATTTGTGAAATCATTTACTTGTTCCTTGTAGTGGTCTCTTGTAGGAATTTTGGAGGCAAAAAATGATGCATACACATGAAGATATGAAGAAATGCATGCATATACACAAGAGGAGACAAAGAAATAATTCATTCTATGGAAAGTGTAGGACCCCACTTCTTTACTAATCCACTTACTCTTAAGCTACATATTAGAGACTAATGGGATGAGACAAAAGGTTTCATGCATTCTACATGACTCATTAGTGGCTAAGACAAGATTAGAAGCTTCATGAAGTGCGCATTTTAGGGATTTCTCATTATGAGTGATTAGGGTTTTAGGGTTTTATACCATGTGTATATACCACCTTTATGTTCATTATGTCCTCTTCTTGAGTTTAGTTGAGAGGAACAAAGCACTCTTTTTATTTTCAAGGCTACTTAGCCGTTTTCTTTTATGTAATCTCTCTTTTTAATGCAATTTTAATTAGTTGTCTTTTACTTACATGTTCTTTTCTTTTATGCAAGTAACCTAGATTTCTTTTATGCAATCAACTTTTGTTGTCATGATTACATATATTAGAGGCTAATCCCTTTCAACTTAGGGGTAATGAAGCTCTCTTGATTATGTAGATGCAACATAATTTGTTTAGTCATGCTTTCCTTTTGTGAGTCTGGGACTGGACGTAGGACAGAGGTCCGAACCAGTATAAATCGACTGTGTGATCTACTGCTACTTTAGTATTCTACTTATACTCCATTCTATACGATCCTACCGCTGCATAGACTCTTTCAATTGGTATCAGAGCTTGGTATTCTAGAGATCGTAACAACATCCTAGAATAAATGGCAATAAAGAAATCTAATAAAGGCATTAGAAAGTGGAAGAACAACAAAGCAGAAGCGACAGAGCAAGAGAGAAAATGTTTAATGGCTAAAGTGAGATCACAATCAGTATGTGAGGATTCATTATATAAAGATCTTTTATTAGACCACGAAAAATATTAAAAGATTTTAAAAGTTTGGGTAAACTTAATGCAATTATTTTAGCCAAGTCTAAAAATTGTGAGCAAGAAAATTCCAAATTAAAAGAAGAAAACAATTTTTTAGTCAAACAAGCCAAATGTTTTGAAAATACCTTAGAAGAGCTTGTTTTTCAAAAAGATTTCCTTCAAAAAGAAAATGAGCGACTAGAAGATAAAAACAATGTTCTTTTAAAGGAAATCGATCTCTTGAAAAATAGAAATGAATCATTAGAAGATTCTTTAAATAATTCTAATTCTTTAGTTTCGTCTCTTGAAATAGAGAATGGAGCTTTAACTGAAAAGAATTTAGAATTATCTAAAGAATATGAGTTTTTAAAAGTTAATAATAATACTTTGCAAAATGAAATGTCTGATTCGAAAGAAAATTTTGAAAAATTACACTCTTCTTTTAATAATTCAGGATCTCAAATTTGTCGTCTCGAAAATGAGAATAGTACTTTAAAAAGGGAGAATTCTGAATTAAATAAGAAAATTGGTTTAAAAGATTGCAAGACTTCTTTTGAAAATTTCAATCACGGCTTTGGAATCAAATTTGAAAAATGTACAAATAAGTTCACAAAATTTAATAAAGGTCAAAATGATTTAAATGATATTTTATCTTGCTCTAGACCTTTACACGATAAAAGTGGCTTAGGGTATAATAAAACTAATCATAGAACTAGTACTAGATATGCTTTCATGTATAACAAAAGTTTAACTGCTAGTACTAAAGCACGTGTAACTCGAAGATCAAATTTCTATAGAAATTCAAATGCTTCTATGACTAGAAACATTTATAATAGAAGTACAAAAAGAAATATTAATAGAAATTATCTAAGTATTTGGGTTCCTGTAAATTGGAAAAATCGAGAAAAATACATTGATGATTATTTTGATTCAGTAGTTAAAAATAAAAACTTTATTTTCAAAGGTACCATTAAACCCTTGTGGGTATGGTTACCTCCTCTCTAACCCCTGGACCCTAACAGAGAAAGTGGGTACCAAAGTATATATATAATATTTGTTGCAGGTACACCACAACAAAAAAAGGAGGGTATTTCAGTATCTCTAATATCTTTAAAAACTGAGCTTAAAGTTAAATCAGGGAATCTGGAAATATAATAATCACATACTCAAGGGGAGAAATTTTCATATATCACACATTCAGGGGAAGAAAATAAAGAGAAGACAACGATATTTATTACATTCCCTCATTCTTTTTGATAATGACAAAGGGGGAGAAATTCAGATGTATATTGATAGAGGAAGATATTATAAGAGGAAGATGTTATAGAAAGAATATATTTTTAAATTGTATAGTTGTCATCATCAAAAAGGGGAGAATGTTAGAAACTCTATTGTTGGATTTTGATGACAACAACTACACAATTATACCAAAAAAACTCTAAGCTAACCTGTAGGTACATGGATATCAAAAAGAGAAATATATGATAATATATGCATATTGACATATTGACAGGGGGAGTTACATATACAGTTGTCATTATCAAAAAGGGGGAGAATGTTGGATCTCGCTATATGGCGTTTTGATTATGACAACTATACATGTACATATATATTATTATCGACTAACTTTGTCTTGCAGGAAGATACTCAACAACAGATTTAAGAGCTATAATTGAAGATTAAATATGTTGTAAGAATCTGTTAGTCCTAGATTTATATGTTAAAGTCTTCCTTGATGATCACACACACACATTTTATATGTATATAGCTTCTCTTATAGAAATTAAGTAAGGAATAGTCTGATAACAGAAAACAGACGTCTGGTCTGAAATTTTCAGACGTCTGTTTGCTGAAACAGAATGTTTTTAAATACAATATTCAGACGTCTGAAATGCCCCCGAAATACACTATTTCCTTTCTGATTTGATTTTTAAAATAAACAGACATCTGAATTTTATTTTCAGACATCTGAATTCCGAAGAGTTGCATCCTTTATGAAGAGAAACAACTATTTAATCCATATCTCTTCATCAAAACTCTTCACGATCAGTTGTATCTTTTTGTATATTATAAATAGAGAATTTCTTAGATGATCTAATAACAAAAAATTTGATTCTAATTCTCTCTATCTTATTCAAAGCTCTCTAAGTTCTAAAAAGCTATCTACTTTCATACTTGAGACTTTTAAACTTCCATATTCCTTCACGCACTTCACGACTATCATCAAGGAAAGGCTATAGGAAGGGTGTACTTACTATTTGACAATTCGTGTTATCAGGAACACACTAAGTCAACATTTATCTTTGTACTAGTGAAGACCTCATCAGCAGTTGAGGCAAGAAATCCCGTTCGGCTGTTCGGGTAATTGTGAACTTATTCCTCCGGGTGAAGTGAGGGTTTTAGTGTTAGTGAAATTCCAGAAGTGAGTCTGAGACTGGACGTAGGACAGAGGTCCGAACCAGTATAAATCGACTGTGTGATCTACTGCTACTTTAGTATTCTACTTATACTCCATTCTATACGATCCTACCGCTGCATAGACTCTTTCAGTGTTTATGCAATTTTTATTCTTTGTATTTGCCATATAGAGTTTCTGTGTGTGAGTTTCAGTTTTTCTGTGTCTGTGGTGTGTTTCAGTGTGCATTT